>JNDT01001129.1:0-34199 GCA_000697055.1 Saksenaea vasiformis B4078
AAGAGGAGACTTACACTGGTATTTGTTGCCAACGCTGACGGTTCACACCATATTCCACCCTTTTTCATTGGGAAGGCCCAGCGACCTTGAAGCTTCAAGAAGAAAAGTGGTACATATTACTGTGACCGAGGAACCAACTTCAGCATGCTAATGGTTATACGTAGGTGAACAGTATGGTTTCTAGTATTCTATCTTATTAGCTACCTTTACTTGATAAAAGAATATTTTTCCACAAAAATTATTCCTTATCATACAACGAGTTTTGAAATAATTTACTGCATACCAAATTTGTTTCCTGAAAAAATATTCTTATATCGAGGTTATTCCTTTATCGAATATTCTTATATCAAATATCTACTGTACTTAGTATCTCGACCTTCGGTGTGCTTGATTACCCGAAGTATATAAGACGTAGTCGTAACTTATGAATGACCGCCTGCCGTGAGCCATTTCGGTAGCTTATCTCACACATTTCTTGCTGCTTCATGCTATTCGCATTCTTTCTGCCACATCAAGCTCAGATTTACGGGATATGTAGGTGATCCTGAGAGAAGCAGACGGTATACGTAACCGAATTTAAGAGACAAGTCGAATTGCCATGGTATATTGGTCTTAACCCTTTGCAATACCCCATATTTTTGTCCGATCCAGCCCATGGGTGAACAGAACTTAAGAGTCATAACTCTGGCATGTAGCTGCAGTTCTTTATCAGTAGTTGGCATTTGAATTTGTCGATGCAGTAATATAATCATGTTTGTTTATGTGACACGACTCTTCAGTTGCTACCTGCATCAAGCAATAATAAGTTGTTTTTAATCAGAACTAGAAGCCGAGATACTATGCAACTGCAACATTTGGCGGTCTAGAAGGAAGGGAAAATGGTGTATCTCAAAGCTGTAGTCAGTCCAAGCCGGCAGTTCTTTTATCGTGTCCCTTCGAGGTTTTCCACTTCAAGATTTTCGAAATGCCTCTTTGCAGCGGCAATGTTTAGCAACGTTGCAGCCGATTCTACATTTGCTACCTAAGTTTCTGGACAACGACTAGCCATACCCACTTACGTATGTTAGGATCAGACATAACAACCATGGCATATGTATTGTTTGTCAGCACGTCAATAAAAGCTGTGAATGAACTTCCTCTGATCTCCATGCTCTTGAAACGTGTCTGTGACCGACTGAAAACGACAATTGAATTAAGTAATATTATTATTGTGGGACTCACCTGCAGCCTAAATTGAACTGCTTGATAATATTACTAATTTTCTCGAAACGATGTAAATCCTGATGCTTAATAGTAGCAGCGTTGGCAATCACAAGGAAGGTGGTTCGTTCAAACAAAACGACTTCATCTGCATCGCAGATACGACAGAAATGATCCAGATGCGATTCGAGTACTCGAATATTGGGTATCAGACAATGTACGATTTGTGACCATGCCTGACCATCACCAGTTAGCTGAATTTTGTCCAAGAGACAAGGAAAGCAGATTGGTCACTTACTGCATATAAGGTTTCATCCCAAATTGAAGTACGGAATGCGCGGATTTGTAAAGGTTCTGATCGGGTACGTAGCTCTTTTATACGTTCTTCGAATATCTGCAAGCAACAGTCTATATTACTATGGTGCATGGATACTTACTCATTGTCGTTGTATATAAATTTACCTGGTCTCGTTGTGACTCTGGCACAAGATCCATTTTATGGATGAGACAGAATATCCTTGCATCTTTAGAGTTAGCCAAGATCGCATCAAGACATGATTGATAGTAGTGTAAATCCTTCTCCCAATCTCGGCTTTCAACATCAAACACGTAGATAAGAACTTCCACTGCCTTAAAAATTTGGTTGCGTTGCGATGCAAAATAATTTTCCATAAAAGCTTCTTGCCTAGATGGATCGTGTCAGAATATAATGCCTACAAGGTTTCGAATCTCTCTTACCCTCCACAATCCCAAAGATTCAACACCAAATTTCCCAGAAATTTTACATTTGAATGTTCCACGTCGACTATGATGGATGTTCAGTCCAGCTATAAACATATACACCATAGCACTTTACTAGTAGCGCCAAGTCGCCGAGTATCTCGAGCAATATAGTTGCTAAAAATGATAGAGCGCATGGACGTTTTTCCCGAACCGCTCTTGCCCATGAGCAAAACCTATCGGTACAGGGCATTAAAAACTTGTCTCGTGCTCTCATGCATAAGAGTGGAAAGTACATGGGGTAGTTTCAATCAATGATGCGTGTTGTTTCTCAGTGTCCATAACAGCGTAAAGAACAATGCAAGTTACGCAGCAGCTACATAGTACAAAAGAAAAAGCGATTCTTACCTTTTTCTTTTTTTGCATGGTGATTGTTAGAAAGTACGACGGGCCTCTTCGAGCTCTTCGCTTTGCGGATTTACTCCTCAGGTCTGTGACTACCTACAACGCAAACGTCATGGCTTTTTCTCTTCTCGCCACGAGAGCATCCCTAGCGCTATAAGTATTCCACTATCCAACAATGTGGAGGTGGGACATATCTATGCAAATAACTGGAGAGCAGGTACAAGTAGATGAGATTCAACCTGTGCGATGGAGATACTACATCTATCGTGATATCAAATCCCTAAAAGGAGAAACCATATAAAGTGAAGAACTCAGCTGGTCGGTTGTTATCCTGACAAACAGCGTTAGCAATCGAAGCAGTTTCTCTTTCGCATTAAGATGCCATTGCCATAGTGCTCCACACCTTTCCTACGCTAGTGCAACGTAGCGGTTATGACCTATCTTAGAGCTCATATACCCCAGATATTACTACCTCCAATAAACTTCCGTGTTTGCATTGATTGAACTCTTTCCCAAACTTTATCACTGCATGTTAGATTTTTCTTTTGATCCATACTGCTAGAAACCATCTGTGACGACAAGGGTAGCTATCTTCATTTCCTTTTGATAAGATGCTTATTTTCGTATGCTGCTAGGAGAGCTGGTCTAAGCAGATCTTCAGATACGGCTTGTAACCTTTATCATCCTTTTCCACTTGGAAGACGGTTCTCTTCACTCCGTTGACGAATATGTTTCATGGATCTGCCTGTCTAGCGGTCTTTGTCTCACATTCATCTGTGGATGAACGTCGAAACCAAATATAGTTCCTGGTCGTACTGTAATTCAAGTCGCATTTCTTTTGTTTCATGTCCTCTAAAAGACTAGACCTTGTCATGTGGGCTTCTCGTTTTTTTCGGGAGGTGCCATTTTTAAATGTCTAGTTGTCAGAAATAAATAACATGGTATAATGATTGTAGAGACGGTCATGAGTAATTACAAAACCTTAAGAGACGATACCACCAGATGATCTCGCGTCGACGGCAATGTATGGCGGCCAAAACGTTTCGGTTGCAGTCAGATCAGATGATCGAAGTAAATCTCCACCAGCGTGTTATCCGTCGCTTACAGATGCTCACTATAGTTCGCCTTCATAATTTTTCCTAGAGCTAGTGCATATTTCTCAGGAAGGACAGACGCACTACCTTCATACCTGTTTAGGGTGATACTTTCTAATCCATGTTACGTGGCTTAAATGCTCTCAGGTTATACATGACGAATTTTAGTAGACAATAGCTGTCAGTAATATGGATCTCACGCTGATCCTTTGGAATCCTGGAAAACGGGATGGCAATTTTCCGATGTAGCTCTTAGTGTTTGTTACTTCTTCTGGTAACTATCATAATGCTCATTATTTCCGCGACTTCTTTTTGTAAGAATTGCTCTTTCCAATGAATCGAAAGTTACTACTAGCACTGACCTCTATCAGTGCTATAATAAATATATCGGGCGTCACGGGCAATGAATTGATGAACGCCAACCCAGATAGTGCAACCGGCGGAATTCGTATGGGCTCTACCAACGCACTTGTGCCAGATGCATCAGCAGAGCACCCGTTGGTTATTTCCCGCCCGGAGGATCAGCCTCTGTGCAAACCAGACGTGGCTATACAACCACTGAAACCGTTTAGAGTCCTAGACGGGTTTAATGCCATAGTGCTGGCACAGGTGAAAAATCCCCGCAAGCTCGTCGTCGATCATGTTGATCATGTGTTGGTCGTTTCTGGTGGCGAGGGTGTATATTCAATTCGAAAAGACAAATGTGGTAATGTGGACGTCAAAAAAATCCTTGAAGGCCTGGATCAGCCTGTGGGTCATGGTATTGCCCTTTACAACAACCATGTGTACGTCGCCACTGCAAACTCCGTTTGGAAATTCCCATATGTCGACGGTCAGCACAGTTCCTTGGAAGACGGCGTCAAAGTGCTCCGAAATATAAACCCCACGGATCCTGACGCACTGCCAGATGTGGCAATTGATCCGTTCGGCCATGCATATGTACCTCGTAGCGTCCGTGAATTAGACGACAGTATTGACGGAAGACAGGCTATCATTAAAAAATTTAATTTCCGTAACATTCCGGAGGGTGGTTACGACTATGATCGGGATGGAGAGGTACTAAGCCAAGATAAAACTAACAGGAGGTTATTTATCGGGTTCTTTTTTTTTTTTTTTTCGCCCGTGCAGGTCCATGCCTATGGAACAAATTCACACGGATCTCTCGCTTTTGATGCGCAAGCTCGTTTATGGGGAATCGATGCTCCTCTTGAAACTGTACAGCGTGCTGATATAGGAGGAGGTACCTTTCTAAACCAAAAAAAAATTAACTGAGAATGTCGTTATAATGCAAAACATTAGACATTTCCCAGCGCGGTTTGGCTCAAGAAATTAATCTCTATGAATTCCCTTCGAGAAATTATGGCTTCCCATATTGCTTTACGGAGTATGATCTCGGTTCTTATACCCATCTCGCAAGAGGGAAGGGTGCTCAATGGGTAAGAAGATGAAAAGAAAAATCGTGATGCAGCTTAGGGTTTCAGAGCTAAACGAGTAGAAAAGGGTCACCCTGTCTACATGAACAACTCGCTGGATCTAGACAGTTATTGTCAAGAGGACTCTAACAACCGCGCTCCAGCAGTACCATTGGCACCTCAGTCGCATGCGTCGGCAATATACTTTTTTATGGGAACGTTCTGCTCTGTTGGTGACTCAGATACCAGAGGGACATCTGTGGGAATGCCATGTAATTGGACTGATACTCCAATTGTCGCTTACCGCGGTGTGACTGGGCAGCCATACGGGCACAGCGTTGTTCATCTACCTTTTGATGATCTGGGTCATAAGCCGCGTTGGGATAAACAAAATGAAGTTATCTTTGAGGCAGCCGAACCATGCACAGGCTACCCTTGTATCAGCCCTACCAGTTTAGGGGTTGACTCCTATGGTCGGTTGTTAATCAGCAGTGACGAGACAGACGAAGTCTTCATGGTGTACCGCATCTATAATCCTCAGGCCGCTAAAATTCTAACCGACAGGGACAATGCAAGGGAAGCAGCGGAAGAGGCTGCAGAGGAGGCGGCAGAGGACGCGATGGAAGATGAACTAGAGGATGGAGCAGAAGACGGACCGGAAGACGGACCCGACGACGCTATTGAAGAAGATAATGGTGGAGAAGAAGAAGACGGACAGATAGAAATAGCAGCAAACACATACAGGAAACATGTGTTCAATAACTAGAAGAACCTAGCAATAAAAAGACGTTTTTGAACGCACTCACAAACCATTTATATACAAAAACACAACCGAAGAATTGGTTTTAAATAGCACGGTATCCAAGTCTCCTTCTACTCCAAATTTTGTATCCAAAGAAGCCACAGACGCCTAGTATACCACATAGGATAATAGTGGTTGATGCAATCAAGACTACGGACCAGAAGTAAGGAAGGCCAAAGATACCACGGCGGATTGGAATCAATACTGCATCAATTTCAAGTACCCCACCTCCGCCGGATGATTTCCCCATGCCAATGACCTGTGCACGACTGCTTTCCGGTTTATCCTTCACTTCTACAATGAAGCCACCGTTTTCTGTCGCACGGATCAACACCTTGTCGCTGTCAGAGAGTAATGTAGGGTATTCGCCGCTGTCGCCGCCAAGCATCCACTTTTCTTGCCAACCCATCGGAATGAGATGAAGTTTAACGACACGCACCAGCTGTTCAGGATCACGCAGTAATGCATCAAGATCCATGCGAGCGAACGCTTTATCCGACGGGGCCAGTACAACGTAGTTGTTCTTCTCAATTTCATCCAGTAAACCAGCTTCTTCTAAAACCTCCAACATGGATGTGGCATCAATTCCAAGAAGGATATTCTGATTGGTGATCTTTACGTGATCTGGAATTTGCACTTCATCTAGCTTGTGCACTACTCCGTTCTGCACAAGAATATCGGCCTTGGTTACAATACCCATTTCGCGGCCATCGGGACGACCCACAATGATATTACCGGAGCTATCTTGACCGATTCGTAGAGTAGCATTAGCGAGTGTGTCCACTTCGTACGTGTCCTTAATCATATCATTTTGGTACAGGAGCTGTGTAACAGAGTGGTATCTAAGCACAGACTGTAGTGCTGGTTTTGCCGTCGGATGAACAAGATATTTCGCCACAAGCCCCAGATGCTGAAATGCGTCATTCGTGGGCACAAAGAGGGTTATGCCCTTGGCGTCCTTGATATCCTCTACGACTTCTGATACATAAAGTGTCGCAATAAAGGTTGATAGATCCAGATCCACCACCAGCGTTTTCAGCAGGTCACCAGGAAGTGTTAGGGGTTCGGATATGCGATGTATAATGTTGCCGCCGCCATTAACATTAACTAATCTACTGATTAATACTCGCACAAAATAGAAAGGCAGCCCCTTACTGCTATCATCAAGCACTCTCGAATGATCGAACCTGATGGACTTCGCGATCTCTTGCCCTACGCTCTTTTGCTCACTTTCAACGTACACGGGAAGTTTTTGGTAATTTCCAGCAAGTTTAGATGATTTGAATTCTGTAGCAAGCAACCTCTTATTAACCAGGTTATCTTGGACCCAGGTGCCATTCAAGAGATGGTAAGACAACCAATCCCGAATCATGACACCTGGAATATCGTCATCCTTGATATCTTCGTTGGATGGCACCAGAAATGTATGGTTATTCTCACAGTCATTCAAATATTGGTTCAAGCCATGCTGCCCCAACAACGAAGCAAATTTTGTGGCATTGAGACCATAAAGGTATTTTCGCGTATCAAATACGATGCTATCTGGGACAATAACATCTTCTAATATATGTATAACACCTAAAAAAGTATCATTAACTCGCGTTGCACATATGTCCAACATGAGCTTACCATTGGCAGCCAGTATGTCCTTTTCAGAGACCTGGATGCCGTTAACAGTAAGCAGATTATTATTGTCTACAGACACAGAGAGCGACTCCCCAGATATCGATTTGTCTAGTTTGTTAGTTTAGCCATGAAGTTGACATAACGTAGACTGCCTACATGTGGTCTTGTTTCTTGGAAAGTCTGCAGAATATAAGGCATCTTCAATAACCATGTAGTTGAGCAAATGACTCAGGTCATCGTGACCATATTTCGATGTAATGTATGTCTTTTCAACAGAATTAAACTTATCAAGGACATCCCGCGCCGATATAAAAACGGTAAAGGGACGCTCTTGGTTCAAAACATTCTCAAGGCCAATGTTTTTCATCAATTCATACAGACTGCTGTTTCTGTTTTCTAATGATATGCCTGAACATGAAGAATAATGTGAGAAAGCGGTAGACTTGGCATCTGCTTGGCAAATGCAAGACACATTACCTAACAGTTCAGGGGGTTCCAACAGCCGGTCGATCGCTTGAATATACGTTTGATTGTTGACCACGATATCCTTAGTAGTAATCTGGGCAAGATTAACGTATACTTTTTCGCGGCCCTTGCGTAGACCGCCCTCTTTCGTAATTTTTATGCGTTGACCAGTATCATTGGAACCCAGCACATTAGGCCGAACGTAGAGGGACTCGACCAGCTGACCGTTAAGGAACTGTTCACCAGTCATACCGGCAGGTAAAAAGTGATACAAGAGCATGTCTTGAGTAATATCTTTGCTCTTGTACTTATCGAAAGCATCATTATCAGGCGCAAATAAAGTTCCTGCTTTCATACTGTTGACATAGGGAATTAGTCGGGTGCGTTGCAAATGTTGGATAAGTTTTTCGAAGCGTTCATCCTCAGACAAGACGTCAATGATAGTCTTGTATGCCAGCGTGTGAAGTAAAAACGTGCTTATGACAATGAATGAAAGTAATTGGCGTGTCATGTGTGTTTGGAAGGAAATGAAAACGCTGAAAGGTCCAGCCCTTTTTTTCTGGGTTCATGCAAATGGTCACGCTCACGTTTTCTCCGGCTCGAGGAAGCAACAATGATTTTCGGTGTATTAAAAAAATCGCGAGGGTAAATGTATAACCGTCTTTATGCAGCTGATTTCAACGGCTTCACGTTCTTCTTCTCCTGATTATTAGGGTTGCAAGTAGTAGGGTTGCAAGTAATATTTATTTACATCGCCTTCATCATGTCCTACTATAATGTGATATATAATCTAGCACTTGTATCTGGTTCATTGATGCCGGCTTGAATATTAGGCAAACTGGAACACCTTTGTTCATGAATAGTGGTTTCGGATGACATGTGATGGTTTATACATCTCCACTCTTTCTCTACCAGAATAATATAATGAATCCTCTACTATAGCATGGATGTTCAAGATCCGCTCTGGTTTGTATCAGATGCCCTTCATGTCTAAGACCTCTATTGACCACATAACGTGTTCATTTAAGGTTTATGCGAGAAGATCTCTTTGTTTTAGGCATGGCCTGTTCTCGTTCCCAAACACATATTTAAAGAGGAATAATCCATCCGATTGTCATTTACAACGAGCTCTTATCCCTTTTCTTCACTCTTTCTAATGCATTCATCTTGGCATCACTTTTTCTTTATTGGCAATCATGTCCTGGGCTAAATTATTCATCAGGGTCCTCTTTCTACGTGAGCCGTATCATCAAGCTACCTAGTTTTGGTGACGGGATGGCTTTCTTGTGATGATATCAGCTCTTTCTCTTTTAACCAAACGGTTTGCCGTTATTATGCTTTCTATGCCAATGCTTACTGTGCAATAGACTCTTGGACGGTTCATCGTCTTCGCTTGTCTTTACCGAGAACCAAAGTTTAAGCAGCTTCACTCCAAAATAAACCAAGATAATACCCTTCTAACAGTGGAACATCTATGGTGATGACTATTCAAGTTGTATTTGGTATCCGCCATCTCGTTTTCTCCCTGAAGACATCTGCTATCTATCGTAAGTGATCCTGCCCCAGTAATGTCTTGATACTGAGCTTTTGAATCTGCTCTTGGTTGACGGTTTCGATACACACACACACACACACACACACACACACACACACACACACACACACACACACACACACACACACACAACACCATCTTGTGGGTGTTTTAAAAAAAGCCGCCGTAGATCCTCCGGGAGCTCTAAGTGTTGTTTGATCAGGGTTCATTTGCATTGTGCTAATGACTTTTCCTAACGGGCAGCTTTGTGCGATGGCACCAGGACGATGTAGATAACTCGCTTTGTTGTGCTTGCCATCTCATCTAAGGTGTTCTAAGAGTCCTGCAAAACGTTCTCGTTCGGGAGACGTACATGATGAAACCATCAGGTAAGAAATCTTGTCGGACTTGTGTATGATGCTGACTTTCCGCCGCTGTGCTTGCCAAGGCAGCACGAGAAGCTGCGAGTCAAGTTTTCAAGGATGATTTTGCATCTGCCTAAGATTAAATAGCTGGGTATTTTCTCCAAAAATGATTTATCTATAGAATCTTCATGAAGTTCCTAGGTCTTTATTCGATAAATTAAGCATGAAGTGACAATGCTATGCTAGCAAACCCTTTGTCTATACTACAACCCTGGCATGCATAAAGCCAGAGCTTTTTTTCTTTTCGGGATCGAGCCAGCGGCTTGGTGATAGCACTTGTTTTAAAGTTACAGTCGCAACATTAAAATTACCCCGCTATCAGCATATGCTTGTGTAAGAAACAACTCTACATTACGGGAAGTTCGTTTCTTCCTTGTTTTCCGCATTCAGGGGAAAACGTTTTGATTTAACGGCTGGTAAACACTAGCCTTTCATAGATTTGAGTGGGCAAGAAAACTATGAAGTACAATAGTGAGAGGTTGAGACAATATCCCTTAGTTCAATTATCAATGTTTGATTATCATTTGAGTTAAATTTCGATCTGTTACGCTCCATTCTTGCTACACTGTTCAACGTTCTTGGCGAACTTTTACTTCAAACGTCTCTTTCCCAATTTCTAAACACCAATGAAATAAGGATGATGCATGTCTAATGCGGGTCCGTGATTTGATCTAATCACGTCATTCGCAGGACTACTTAATCCTGCATCCCCTCCTGATATGTTGCTATTTCTGAACGCTCGTCCTCAATGCGATTGAAGATGGAGACACAGCCAACAGATACAGGCTTAATATCCATTACTCCACAAGCAATTACCCAAAGATACTGCGTTAGGGACGTTACTATAACCATAGCAAGACTTTCATATTGTTCCTATCCCAACACGTCTATGAAATTTGTCACGGAGATCAGACAATAGCCTGAATGCATTTTCAAACCCAGGGTTGATCCTTTTTTACTTCTTTTGGTCGGCTTTCTCTTCTGCATCCCAAGGCCACGCTAGGGTCTTCTCAAAGGTGCGTCGACTATCTATGCTATCTTTCCCTGTGACATGTGGGATCCAAATACCACAGATTATCCAAATCCACAGCAAATCGCGGAGTTTTGTTTCAGCTGTTTCGATGGTGGTCGTTTCCACGGCAGCCTTAAAACCGCTCAACTCCGTGCCATACAACCAGAGCATATTATCTGCCATAATGGAGCACGATCCTTATGGCGCGATAAAATTCGGCGAATTTCGCCAGTACATGCAAAATAAACAAGCGAAACTTAAAGATCAGGAAAGAATAATGTAAGATCGGAATCTTCGGGGGAATTGTGCTCTTTGCTGATGCCGCAATGTAAAGTGGCCAATTAGCAAGCCAGGAACTGCCGCCTATCTTTAAAGATCTTTCCATCTACATTAACGGATACACTGAACCTCCGCAAAGAGAATTACGCAAAATGATCATTCAACACGGTGGCGATTACCAACATTACCGTTAGTCTCAGAGTTAAACAGTCCTCAAGCGTGTAACTCATACCACGTTTTAGTGCAGAAATCAAGTGTAACACATATCATAGCATCAAATTTAACCAGCGCTAAGATGCATGAATTCAGGTAGCATCACCTATGAACGACCATATCAATTGAGCATGTCTTTAGAGCATACAAGGTTGTGAAACCTGCATGGATTACTGATTCTATTAAGGAGAACAAGCTTCTACCCTGGACCCAGTACCGTGTGATTCCTAGAAGCGGGATGCAACGCGAGCTAGATTTTACGAAGGCGACAAAAACAGGAGCCGACATCGATGAAAATGCTATCCACCGCAATGACGAACTCGTCCATGCCCCGGAAGCGGTGCAATCTTCATCGCCTCTAGCTGAAAATGCTATGACAGAAACAAACCAGGACGCAGATACAACGAGATCAGTGACCACAGAGAGCGCCTTAGCCACAGCAGCTTGTCCCGACTTCATAAAAAAGTATTATAAATCGTCAAGGCTTCACTACTTGTCTACATGGAAGGCAGAACTGAGAAGCATAGTGGCCAAACTGGAGGATAAATATCCTTTAGCTCAATTTTCCAGCACAGATAGGAAAAGAAAGCACGTGGAGGGACTACGAGTAGTCATGTAAGTCATTATTGGTCAAACAAATTACTTATAGTCGCAGGCATGTCGATTTCGATTGCTTTTTTGCGTCAGTGGGATTGTTAGAAAGACCTGAATTAAAAGATAAACCGGTACATGTACATGACTAGCTGTGAACAATTTCAACTCATTGCTAAAATAGGTGGCTGTGGCTCATGGAAAAGGTCTTAAGGAAAATTCTTCTAGTGACATTGGTAATATTGCCCTGTTAATCGTAGAAGCACGTTATTGAAACTCGTTTACTTCGGGATTAACTAGCTTCCTGTAACTACATCGCCCGATCTTTTGGAATATATAATGGGATGCAGTAAGTTCGAGAGTAATTCAGATGGAATTACTGAAAGTTTATAGAGCTGGCGAGGCTAAGCGCAAGTGCCCTGACTTGACCCTGATTCCGTAAGTGAAGGATAAATCTGATAGATAAGCAGGAAATAAAACTATCATTTAGATACGAATTTGAGAAATACAGAGCCATTTCTGAACAGTTCTATGAGGTATATTAGGTGCGCAAGTTGAAGATGTAGCTTCTTATTTTCTGCTGTTTATAGATACTGTTTAAATATGCGGATGAAATCGAAGCAGTCAGTGTTGACGAGGCTCTGATCGAAGTGGCATTCCATATCACTCAACCAAACTGCGGACAAGAAGAAGCACTTGCGATACAAATCAGGAAAGAGATCAGGGAAAGAACAGGCTGTGAAGCAAGTATTGGTATTGCATCCAATATCCTATTAGCGAGGTCTGTTGTATCTGTGACATGAAAGAATTCTGATTTTTTTTTTCGCAAACAATAGGCTAGCTACTAGGAAAGCAAAGCCATGCAATCAATTTTATTGTAAACCGGAAAACGTGCAACAGTTTTTGAGCGAGCAAGACGTCTCTGATCTCCCTGGAGTAAGCTATTAATTATCTTCAATGACTGATTTCTAATTTATCATTAGGTGGGATACGTTATGTATAACAAACTTTCAAAGATGGTACGCATTCTTCATGCTTTGTAACAACCGCTAAATGTCTGTCTAGGGTGTTCGCCGTGTTACAGACCTAATGAAAGTTCCATTGACTAAATTGCAAAGTGCATTTGGGTCTAAGATGGGTTGGACGCTGTACAATTTTGCAAGAGGAATTGATGACCGACCGCTATCAACAATGAAACCACGACAATCAGTCAGTGCTGATGTCAACGTAAGATATCTGTATATAACAGCTATATGATTAATTGGCGTTAGTGGGGTATCCGATTCGAGAATGATGCCCAAGCAGAAGTACGTTTATCCACTTTTCTTTCCGCAATCTTTAACAGAATCTGCTGAAAGAAATTTTTAGAAGAACTATCCAAAGAAGTCAGCGACAGGCTTAAACATATTGGAATGAAAGGGAAATCTATCATGCTGAAGGTATAAGGCGGTATCTATAGATGTCCACTGAGTTATCTTTTAGATATTAAGGCGAAGTGCCAATGCTGGAGAAGCTACGAAGTTCCTTGGATGTGGCGAATGCGATAGCTTTTCAAAGTCAACAAAACTCGATGAGTTTACAGACGATCCTTTTATAATCAGCAAGCATACGGTTCAGATGCTCAAGTCTTTTAAGTTCATAGCGACGGATATCAGAGGTCGGTTCAAATGAAGTGCATCACATCAAGGTCTAATAACAGTCATGTAACAATTAGGCGTTGGAATACAAATCCAGAAACTCGACAACCAGGAACAGCGTTCCCCGATAACGGGTAGATATACGAGATTGAAAATTGGGAGACTTACATCTCTGTAGGAAACCAAATGAAACTCGATTTTGGAAGAGCAAACGAAAGAGTCATAGTGAAAAAGCCTTGTCAAGATACTGATTTTGACAAAGCTGTCAAATCTCCCGGATCTGCACAGGGCAAAAGGCCAATTATGGTAGGGTATCGATGCATTATTTGACAGGACTCACAAATTTTCGTCATTATAGGAAGTCGACAGATCAGTGTACTCAGAACTTCCGGAAGAACTGCGCGCTGAGCTGTCAGCCACCTATGAAATCTCGTTTCTACCGGAAGACAAGTCAAATGATAGCTATGAACCTGCAAAAGAGATCTCTATACCCTTCGACTCTGTGTCAGAGCCTCCACAACATCCTACACAAGGTGACAATACACAGTCGCTTCCGGAACTTCCGCCATGGTCACAGCTAGATCCAGGAGCTCTATTAGCTCTTCCAAAGAACATGCGGGAGAAGATATTGGAAGAATATGGCACAAAGAGAAAGAAAAAAGAAAGAAAACCTGCATCAAACAGGCCATCGTCAGCAGGGATTCAGATAACGAACAAGATTAGCGAGTTACGCCGAGACGGTGATGCGGCCAGCCCCAAAAGAAATGTAGGGGCCACGTTAACGCAGACGTTTCTCCAGAAGACCCCAGGACAGGATCGCCGCACAAGGAACATAGTATTATCGCCTAGCAAACGCCATGGTATAAGTGATATACCCTTGGATTTTACCATTTGGAACGAGTTACCGGCAGGTGAGACGCGAAGAACACGCAGAAACGTGACTAAAGGCTGACACAACAGACACACGTAATGAACTTTTAGCCGAATATAGGCTGGAGAAAGAGATCAAAGATCGCGACGTGCGAAATCAACATTTTAAACAGGCACGAAGCAGGGTAACTGTTTTCGTATTTTTGGGTCTGGCTATGACTTACCCGGTAGATAGTTAATAGACAAAAATGTGCCTACCGTGAGCATACCAAAGTATGAAGAACCTGCCTTGATGGGTCACAGATCAATAGATGCGATTCGAGAGGTCCTGGATCAATGGGTCTCAGAATTTCCTGATGAGCCTGAACCCGAGGACGTTGAGACTGTGGAAAATTTTGTTGTGGATCTTGTGAATAATAAGGATGTGGAGAAAGCGCAGCTTGTGGTTACGTATCTCGCTCAGTTAATTAGAGAGGATCTCCAGGAAACATGGTACACGCATATCAAGAATATCCGAGAGCGGTTGGCAAGAGCCGTAGAAACAATGTACCGTTGCCATCTTCGATCCACTTGAACCATACAATCTTTTTATTTACAACACATAAAGTATCGATACAATTTAAAGCAATCCTTTTAATGACTGCTACAGGAAGGTGTAGAGCCTGATTCTGGTACCATTTTGGGAGATGGGGGTTCGTGCCGAAGCGTCCCTCGAGCACGGCTTAACATATCAACGATGCGTCCATCTTCTTGAGTAGGCTCCTGAGAAGTGTCGGCATCATTGTCACCAGCGTAACTGTGTGATGCGTACGGAAAGAGTTGTGCATCTGTAAATGGAATGCCAAAACGCGGCGCAGCGCCGGACAAGTTGGATGTTGACGGTGGTACATCCATCTGCATTAAACAGAGATCGTAGCGCGGTGGATCTATTTGAAGAGGCGTTGCTGCGGCAGCTGCTTGGTCAGAATATCCTAGATTGCTCGATATGTTTGCATAACTATCTAGTGTACGCAGAGGAGCATGGGAGTGAAAGCTCCCCATATGATTGCTGGAGTCGGAATTCATATTCCATATATCCCTGCCTATCCAGCAGGAAGGATGCGTGGCAGTAGAGATGTCTGACTGTGGAGTTAAAATATCGTGGAAAATACGCGTCTGAGTCTGTCGTCTTCCCGTGGTAGAACCGGGAGATCGTATAAACGATAGTTGATCAGCCGGGTCTCCGTGGAAAGCGAAATATATATTCTGCAAATGTGCATCAGGTGCTGTAGTCATCACTGGTGTAATGTTTGGGGCATGATTGGGCGGCAGAGATTGCCTAAGCATGGCAAATGGTGATTCAAAGAACATAGTCGACGGCGAACCAAGCGTTGGAACCATATCCGAAGAGCTTTTCGGATGAACTGAAGAAGACTTGCTTAATTCCATTGCTACAGCGGATGACGATGATGGGAGCGATTCATGCGAAGGTTCCGTCTTGGCATGCCTCTTGTGGACGGCTGTCCTTGAGCTCGTAGCTCGGCGGCGCTTTGCTCGTCTGCCGGGTCTAGGCCTTCTCTTGCGATCAAGCTCCGAGTTCTTCTCACCACAACTGAGCGGTTTGGATGGGCTATACGACGATGTAGAATAATAAGATGATGGCGAAAGGGATGCAGAGGAAGTAGGAGCAGCGACGCCCGCTGGCGAGATTAACAAATCCTCTTCTTTTGGCGTCGAGCGAGTCGATCGGCGAGTGACATTGAGTTGTGCTGGGACCATACTGAGGTGCCGATGTGTAGGTAAGGATGTAACAAGTGGCAGGTCATCTTTAGGTTTTGTAGGCGGAAATGCATCAATGATGCCTTGGGTTTCAAGCAGTGATTTGACGTAGCTTGACAGCGCTTGATGTGCCTCCTCTGGATTTTGGTTTGGATGTTGATAGCTGAGGTCTGCTCGCATCAAACGCGGAAGATCGGTATTTTTGGAGTTGCAATCGACATCATGCGGTAGGATATCAATATAAACGCCAGGTGCCAGTTCATATCGCGTCTGGACACCATTTTCATAAATCTGTAATAGATCACGCGTAGTTTCGGAACTTAGGTTGACCCAATTACCGTTTCCGATATACAAACGGTAGCGGCGGGTATCACGATGATGAGACTCTTTCATGGTTTGACAACAGTGAAAAGAAAAATAGAAAAGAAAAGAGGGAGTATTTTCTCGGAACAACCGTGTCGTTTCTTTTATGTTCGTTCATATACTGTTTATCACTGCAATGTTGTTGTCGCTTACAAACATACCCAAGTTAATCAAGGCCAATGAGAAAAGAACCTACGACTATCTTTTATTTAGTATCTATGATACAACAGTTGCTTTTGCCTTAGTCATTGCAGAAGCAAAATGACAATCTTTTTAAGAACATGGTAGGAAGAATGACATTGACAACAGTTCTTCGAGACCTGGAAACGAATGGGAGGAAAGAACCTCTCCTTCTTTTTTTTAGGAATACTTCTCAGGAGAATATCCCCACATCCTCTTCATTTTCGGTACCAAATGTTGCACCGTTGCGCGTGAAGAGTTTGGTTTAGGTGACGGAAGTGTAAGGCCACGTTGCAAAGTGTTTGTCATGTCTAGAAAATGCACACACTGATTTCCAAATGCGGCATCAGACCACCGTGTTCACATTTTTAGCTCGTTCCTCCCTCCTCAGCGTAGCCCTTACTGCTGGCTTTCTCGAAAAAAGCAACGTGCATTCTGTCTACCACGTTTTCTGGCTGGGTTTGACGTTCCCCTTCCTTGCATATATAAGGTCCTTATTTATCCTCTTTGTTTTCTCTTTTTCTTTTTGCTTTTGTTTTCAATAGTTGACTTTATTTTTCTTTTATAATGGTGAGTTAGTTTTTTGATGACCTTACGTCGTGATGATGAAGCACTCATCGCTTAATGGTTAGGATGAGCAATACGACGTTATCGTTCTTGGCACCGGCTTGACCGAGTGTATTCTGTCGGGTATCTTTTCGGTTGAGGGTAAAAAGGTCCTTCATATGGACCGCAATGACTACTATGGTGGTGAATCGGCTTCCTTGAACTTGACGCAGGTAAAGACCAAAAATACAACTTTCGCGTGAGAAACTTCGCGGCGGAGTTTAACTTGCTGTATATAGCTGTACCGCAAGTTCAGACCTGGCCAGGAACCACCCGCCGAACTGGGCAAGGACAGGGAATACAACATCGACCTGATTCCCAAGTTCATGATGAGCAATGGCGAGATCGTTCGCTTCTTAACACACACTGATGTTACTCGATATCTGGAGTTCAAGCAGATTGCTGGCTCCTATGTTTTCAGAGACGGTAAAGTCTCCAAGGTCCCTACCACAGAGACCGAGGCATTGGCATCTTCCCTGCTCGGCGTAGTTGAGAAACATAGAGTGAAGAACTTCTTTGAATTCCTCCAAAAATGGAAGGATGATGATGAATCTACACACAATGGTAAGTACTTATCATTTTCCGTATCCATTTCTTGACGCTGACACGCCGAAAGGACTTGATCTTGACAAGAACACAATGGCTGAAGTCTATGAGAAATTTGGCCTCGAAACTGCAACACAAGATTTCATTGGCCATGCCATGGCTCTCCACTTGGATGATGGATATCTCAAGCAACCAGCTCGTGAAACTGTCGGAAAGATCATCCTATACGTCGCCTCCGTTGCCCGATACGGTAAGAGCCCCTATATCTACCCTCTCCACGGTTTGGGCGAGCTTCCCCAGTCATTTGCAAGGTGGGTGTCCCTGTTTATGGGTCCTTGATTTTTGGTCTAACGCTGCTGGCCTTGATTAGATTGAGTGCCATTTACGGAGGTACCTACATGCTTGACCGCCCTGCAGATGAAATCGTCTACGAAAACGGAGTTGCGGTCGGTGTTCGCTCTGGTAACGAGGTTGCGAAGGCAAAACAAATTATTTGTGATCCATCCTACGCCAAAGACAAGGTCAAGTCCACTGGCAAAGTTGTGCGTGCCATCTGCTTCCTCAAGCATCCTATTCCCAACACCAGCGATGCTGATTCCGTGCAAATCGTCCTCCCTCAAAACGAACTTAAACGCAAACATGATGTCTACGTTGCTTGCGTATCTAGCAACCACAACGTTTGTCCCAAGGATATGCATCTGGCTATTGTATCCACAATTGTCGAGACAGAAGATCCCGAAAAAGAAATTGAAGCCGGTCTTGCGTTACTGGGTCCCATTCATGACAAGTAAGTATATTCCGCCGTTGGTTAATGATATTGAGCTAATGAAAAATTATTACAGGTTCGTGTCCGTTACAGATATCGAGGAACCCGTGTCAGATGGGGCCTCGGAACAAGTCTTTGTGTCACGCTCGTATGATGCCACATCTCATTTTGAAACTGTCTGCGACGATGTCAAGAGCATCTATCGTCGTATGACCGGTGCCGAGCTTGTGCTCAAGCAGAGGCTCACCCAGGAACAAGAACAAGCCAACCTGAATAACGCCTAAATAGCCACCTCCTAATTGCCCAACCTTCTCGTCATTACATAGTTTTGCATCATTCCTCCTCTTTTTATTCCCCTCTTTAAACATCGTATCATCTCATCAGCGAAACGATGTTTGTTACAGAGGGAATAAACATCGTTATAATTTAAAAGGCGTAGGTTTTTTAATTTCTAGATAATTATCTACGGGACTTGACATTAGATTACAGCTTACTGCGTATCATTAATGTTGATTCTCTTTCAGTCCGAGGTGGGGACGCCCTTGTCTTGTTTATTTTTGCTTCTGTCTGTCCTTCAGCTGCAGGGCTGTAGTCCTCACCTACCTTGATGGAAACCACTCATTGCTTCACACAGAAAGGGGCATTTCGCCTTTCAACAAGACCAGATCCTTCACAGTAATACGTAGAGGAGGATTACTAGGGACACCCCAGCTAGACGCTCCAGTTTACCCAAAATTTGACAGGACACTGAAACAAGAGCGTCCTTAGTTGCCATAACCAGGTGTAGTGTAGCACTACCATAACGAGGAATTCCGTAATAGAGTGTCCTCAGTAATTCCCAGCGCTTAGCGGTCTGAACCTTTACGCCATTAGTGCATTCTGTCCTTTATTGTCTAGATCGAATAGTGTCTCTGTTTTCTGTTGTGTCTCTTCCCTACAAGAGCGGCTTGCTTAAGTATTAATCTTTTGGATATATTCAATCTTTTTTTGCGCTGCTTTGTCTTCATTGGAGGGTCCAAGTTCATATAAGTCAATTGATACTCTGACGCATGCTTAATCTTTCCTTAGCGCAATTTGGACTCTTGATGGATGCAAGTTTTATTTAGAGCAGTATAAAAGATAACAAGCTGTATGGTACAGCTTTTCCGCTTGAAATTGAGACGATTTTTTAATCGTTTCTGGACAAATAATAATAATAACTCGAACAGATTTCTTAGGAGCCATACATTGCACAACCGCACACCCACCAAAACTACCCTAAACCTTATTGATTTTCGGGTCTGGGATCTGGTATGGCTCCTAAGGAAAGGGTAACTCGAATTCAAATACGTTGAGGAGCACAGATTTTTACTCACCCATTTCCTGTTTTTTATCGCCCTTCTTTCCAATTTCGCGGTGTTACAGTGAACATTCCCGCTGACTTGGCCTGGTAGGACTGCTTTTTTTGTTTTTTGGTTTTGCCCGATCGATTCGTTAAGGTTCCCTGTCAACTCCGTACCATGAGTGTTCATTTGCGTGCTTTGTCTAGCATATCAGCTCTCCGTGCGCCTTTGGCGAGACGATCATTAGTTCAAACTCAACGATGCATGTCGACAGAAACTCCAGCAGAAGAGGGAAATACTGGCAAGCGAAGTAAGGTGGAAGCCGCAATGAGACAGAAGTTTGTAATCGCACCATTTTGCTTGTTAGACATTGAGCAGGAGACGCTTTCCCTTCTTCAAGAGACTGTAATGAGTAAGTTTTATTTGGTATTAAACGAAGCAGTTAATGTGGGGAATTCGTATCGTAGAAGAGAAGACAAAGGCTACGAGTGGACAGGCACGGTACCAGAAACTTCAACGAGTTGGTGATACATATCATCCATATGATTTGGATGACGCACATTATCAAGAGATTATGCGCCAACGCCGTCGCACACCTGACCGCCGGTTGGAAGACCCATTCGACGCACTCGGTCTCAACCCTCTTCACGAATACAAGAACTTCAGATTATTGTCTGAGTTCGTGTCTGACATCGGCAAAATTCTACCAAGAGAGCAGACTGGTAAATTAATCAAGCTAAACCAATGAATGATTCTAACGAGTACTTTGTTAATTCAAAGGTTTGACTGCAAAGAACCAGCGCAAATTGGCGCAAGCTATTAAGAGAGCCAGAGCGATGGGTAAGGAAAAATGAAACAGGGGGTGACTTAGTTAACCTCGATATTAGGCCTGATGTCCTGTACAGCCAAAGAACATGTCACTTATTTGAAGCATCAATAGAACATTGGGAACATACTATAAAGCAACTTTACGACTATATACACGTATCATTTTATTCGACATCGTAAAACTGAAATACCATTGTTTAGTCAGTTGTGAGGTACAGCGAGGTCTTTACCTGTTCAGCTTGAGACATATTTGCCTCCATCACTTGAGCCCTTTGGACCTTTTTCGCCATTATGGAGTCGTCATAGAAACTGTTGGAAGTGAGGTGTTTGGAACAACCTAATTATGTCTGTCAGATTAAGTTTCTATGATAAAGCGTACCAGGAATGGGGCATGTCATGGAACCGTGATTTGTTTTCAGCAGACTAAAGATGGCCTTTTTCGAAAAAGTATGCTTGCATTGTTTGCTATTGTCTGATGAGAAGAAAGAAGGAATATTGCTGTGATAAGGCTTACGCGGTTACTGGTTCCTCAAACCAGTTGGTAGTCAAAGGACACTTGAGCGAGACCTTGGTTTTACCCACGATAATGTCACTGCTATCTTCATCGTTGTCGTCTTCCAGTTGTGGCATCTCTTCCTCAGGATGATTCACCTCCTATAATTCGTTGTAAGCCTATCTGCCATATCTCATAACAAAACCAAGCATACCCAAACTTCCTGTTTAAATTTTCGATACGTGTCATTTGTATAATACTTCTTTTTTGCTGAGAGTGCTTGATAGTCAGCTGTCTCGCGCTCCCACTTATCGCTATACAATTGCGGAAGGTCTCTCTACATGCACATCTATATAAACGTCGTTAAAGCGCAGGATTTCGAGCGCTTACAATGGTCTCGTTCTGCTCTGCACGACGTTGAATATCCTGAATTATTGCTTTCTGACTACTGAATCTGTGTTCAAGATCGATCAAAGCGCGTACATTCGCATCAAGAGGTGCGATCTATAGATGCATTCACCGATCAATATAAAAGCAGGCGTGTATAACAAAGATATTTGCCTTGTCTTGTTGTTTGAGCTCCTCAAGATCAACAGCAGTATCGATTGTGCAGTTGACAGCTTGACGAAGATGATTCACGACTGTATCATAATCGCTAGTGAGACTTCGCAACCGACTCGTTTGGTAATTCAATAGCTTAAATTCAGCTAGCACTTCCTCAAGAGTCTTTCCTGGAGCTTCTTGAGATGAGGCGTCTGTTGTAGTCGACGTTGTTGCTGCAACCATGCCGTTCAAACGCAAAGGCGGAGAGGGGATTCTCGCAAGGATCTGGAAGATTGCTTAGAAGGGACTGCCTTTGGACAGCAACTTTTTGAACACAAAACTGGTGATTCACCGCACAGTTTCCCTTTCCTTCTTGATGAAGGATATCCAGTGAATGAAGATTCTTAGATCCATGAATGTGTTGCAAACAATACGGAAGACAGATTCATGAACATATCGGAAGACTTACTAATGTACAATCACGTATCCGAACAGCGCCGGTATTCACCGGTTGAACAGTGATTTCTCCCATCTCTCGCCAGTATATTTATCGTCGGAAAAGCCAAAAACATAATGAGATATCCATCCTAGGTAGACAGGATGGCCCACTTCTCTGAACTGTTGTGGCCAGTTGTTACATAGGATATGACCATATCTTGGAAGGGAATGAATACAGTGTCTTATGTTTCGTTTACTTGTTTAAATTAGGACAAGATATGTGGCTGAAAGGAAGGTTAAGAATGTTGCAAGGTATGGCGTGCTTGCTATTTGCCTTCCATGAATCGGGAAGTCAGTAAAGTACCATTTCAGGAGGAGTTCTTCCGAAACGAAGCAAGAAAACAGCATGTCCCTTCCAGAACCATTTGAAAGCCATCACAGTGCCTCATCAATGCATCTTTCTTTATTAATGAGAGTCTGAGGCATTGTCGCTCAGGACCAGTGAACATCGACTAGCCAGACGATGTGCCCATACAGATGGTCTTTATTTGGGATTAGCTTCAGGGGCTGCTTTTGACCTCGGTTATGTGGCGCCAACGTGGCGCGAACTACAAAGGCTACGAAGCAGGGAGGATACACTGCACCTGTTTCTCTCTTATTTCAGCGATTTCGTGTACATGATCGTTCATAGAAGCCCTCCGTCCTCTCCATCCTCTCCTTCTAATGAGGACGATTTGCAGATGGGTTGTAACCTGATGGACAGCTTTGCGATCTTTATTCAGCTATGTCTTGCTCTTGCCGCTTTCTCTACATTGATCATAAAACGTCAGAGGGAGAGCCCACAGCGCCCACTTCAAATCTGGTAAGTGGGGGAGCAAAGATGCCTCTAAATGTACAATCGACGTGCAGGGCATTCGATGTAAGCAAGCAATTAGTAGGCGGAGTGATTATCCATTCGCTCAATGTCGTGGCGGCCAACTTTTTTGGGGTTGCACCAGCAGAAGGGCGATCTAATCCATGCGTCTGGTAAGAATGCAGGCGATTGTCATAGTACAAACGTCATCGCTTATGAAAGCTGCTGAAGGTACTTTCTGAATGTCCTGGTAGACACAACGATTGGTGTCGGCGTTTTATGGGCTATTCTAGTGGGTTTCGAGTTCATGAT
This sequence comes from Saksenaea vasiformis B4078, assembly GCA_000697055.1. Lineage (NCBI taxonomy): Eukaryota > Fungi > Mucoromycota > Mucoromycetes > Mucorales > Saksenaeaceae > Saksenaea > Saksenaea vasiformis. Next base: position 23,294 of record JNDT01001129.1, read on the forward strand.
CGTGTCTTTCCAGTTAGCTGGATTTCAAAGTGGAGTCTATGGAAATCCACCTTTATCAAGGCAGTTAAGACGATGGGCGAAGCAGTTGCTAGTCTACATTATCGGATTGATGTTGATGAAAACACTCATTGTCATTTTCTTCCATGTTTGTCCCTGGATTGCGGACTTTGGCCGCTGGGTACTCCAATGGACGATGGGCAACTATAGACTGCAGGTGGTATTCGTTATGCTGATGTAAGTAATTTGCTTGGATCAAGGAGAAATAACTTCCCTTTTTTTTTCAAAGATTTCCTCTTGTGATGAATATCATTCAGTTCTGGATTGTGGACACGATCGTGAAGCATAATTCTGACAAGAAGCCAATACGTCTCTCTCATGATGAAGGAGACACGGAAAATTTGCTAACTGTTAGTTCTGAATTTGACCTTAGGGAGACTGGTCACAGAGCGGAAAGTGATATATCATTACCATTATACCAGAAACCTCGAGATTTATCATCTATCACCGATCCTGCATTCTGCGCTGATACAGGAAAGGATGGTAACGATCTGAAAAGCACAACAATTATCCATAAGGATCCATGTATAAGGGAGACCCAAGAACAACCCGACGTGCCTTGTTCATCCGGACCTGATAAGGTTCATATTTTGCAAAGGAACTCAGACACAGCCCCTTAACTTATACCCTTGGATGAACTATTTCCTGTTTTCACTTTACAGTTATAACACGCTCAGCATCATAGTGATCTCTTTCCAAATATCTCCACTGATGCAGATCATGGTTGCACTAGCAGAAACTCCGTAGTAAAATATATCCATATGATTCAGTCAGTCTGGCCTGTATTATAAGAGACAGACCCTCTGCGGCGTTAAACATTTCTCCTTCCCTTAGCATGATCCTCATGGCATATGAATACCATGAGTTTTCCTCGAATGTTTAAGCGTTAAAGGGCATGGACGATAGTCCAGGAATCAACGGGACAGACCTTATCGGATAGAAGTTCCCAGCAGGAAAGCGCATCTTACTGTTTGCAGGAGACTCTTGAATCACGATTAATACTTTTGTTACAATGCTATAAGAAACAAATATGCAGTATTTATTCGAAACTGCTATACTGTTCAGACTTTCGTTTCACTAGTCGATGGATTGCATCAAGCGAACCTCTGCTTGCACTCGTATATCACGGTATTCTTGCCATACAGGAGCGGTAAGTACTGCTTCCCCGCTTTCAGATTCCAGTGTGTCTCCACCTTCTGTGCTGCACGGATCGGTACCCGCGCTTTGACCTTCAAGGAAGGACATAACGAGATTATTGAGAAGCAATTGTTGTTGCTCTGACAGCGTTGAACCTTGCAAAAGCCCGAGCCATAATTCACGCATATTACTATATGTTGTGTCATTTGCTATCTCTTCTGGGCTGATGATGATATGTGCTGCATGCACAATTTTGATCGCTTCTTCCAGACCACGTGTACGATAAGCAGGGTCGCTAGCCTTTTTGTATGCAGCGTTACTTAGGATCTATGTCACGTTAGTGGACAACTTGAAAGGCTACTGAATAACTCACTTGTATAGATGCTTTCCCAAACTTCTCAATAATTCTAGTAAAGTTCAACTTCTCCAGCCCGGGGTATGAAGTAAGGCAATTGGCAAACATCAAATGAGTCTTCCATGCACCTTCTCCACTTTTTGCTCCAATAAACAACTGCAGCGCTCTCTGATAATCACCATGTACGAATGCAGAAAGCGCTTGCGTCAACATTGCACCAATACGATTGTACGATTCGTATTCTTGCCATATTGACTGTAGTTCAGGATCTTTATGTGCCTCAGCAACGTCAACAGGGATCTCCTTGTCCATTAAGCGTTCATCAATATCACGGCTATCGTCATCCGGCTTTACAGGAAATGAGTTGTTGTAACGGAAAAATTTCATTGCTAGCCCTTACTTTTTGTTCAAGTCTGGCCTCTCCCCCATAGCAAACCAGAAGATGCTCGAGGAGACGAGAGTTCTCAGTTTTTGCTAGAAACAGATCAAAACTTCCGTTGCAAAGGTGTGAGTTCCTATTTTCTTTTAACATATCCGCTAGCTGACTCACCATTTCATGAACCTATAGTCATCTCCTGGATACTTATTTGCTGTCGCCAAGCGTTCACTAACGTATTCCTTAAACTTCATAAAATCCGATCCTGTGTAAGAGTAGCGCTGTTGTTCAGCAGCCAGGTCTCCTAAAGGACCAATTGCTGTTCCAACGGAGAAATTATCATCGTCATCGATCCTCGCAGAGGCGCCATCAGAGGATAGAGGAATCGTTAATTTCTCGAACTGATCTGCCACTTTATCACCATTTTTGTACGCCTGCACCTCCCGCTCCAATTGTTCATTATCATTATCGACGAATCGCTAATACATATCACTATTGAATGAAATGCAAACGTGATGTCAAAACTTACTTTGAGACTTTCTGGTATGCAAGATTGTATCTCTGATTCTGTGTATTTTGGTATATTTCTGTCAGTGTATATCAGCGCGAATGGTGATACTGTTTCCGAATAGACATCAATTTCACTGACTGGTGTGACGGACGCATCGCAAAAGCGGTACCATTGTTCGTTCTCGAAGTCATTGGAAGATACGTTTTCCTTCCGAGATCCAACGCGAACATATGCCCAATAATGTCCAGTACCACTCATACCGTCATGATGCAATGTGGCACAGAGGTCGTATGGTTTTCTTTGCATCTCTGGTTCCTGGAACAGGTTCTTAATGGCATTTTGACGATCGATCTCTAATTGCTGTAGTTCTGCAGATGTTGTTGGAGAATTGCACGACGCCTTAGTAGTCTTACCTGTTACTCGGTTTGCAATATCTTCCTGCACCTGTGTCAAAACACGTTGCGCCGATAACAGCGGCTCACAAGACATATCGTTCCCCTGGCAGTCTTGGCTCCGACCTTGAAGGAAATCAATCGTACATTTGAGTATATCTCGTTTGTCCACTTTGGATTTATCCTATTTAGTACCAAAATTGGTGATATGTAATCAACTGCGCGGACATACAGATACATACATGAACAGTTTGTATACGAGATAGCTCGGACCTGGTCTTCATGATATCCTTTCGCCACTGACTAGCTAAGCGATAATTTTTTAACGACAGTTGCTTGTTTTCGAGCAAATAGCGGTCAAGATAGATCGCATCTTCGACTATGTAGCCTTTGCCACCGTTAGAATTTTGCTTTGACCATCCGCTCTCCCTCTTCTCAAGTGCTATAATCAGAATTGGTGGAGTTTGCTTGAACGTTGAAATTTTGTAATGCGGAGTATCGGACGTCGATTCATCGTCGCTCGAAAAACATTCACTGCTATCAGTATTGTCGTGCTCATCGTAATCTTCAAAGATAAGAGGATCTAAGCAATCGTGGAAACTTCGCATATATTCATTGGTTCCTAAGACGTAACGATAGTCTGTTAAGGAGACATAGTTAAGTAATATCAATTTCGCTCCCAGCAAAAACGCATAAAAAGGATATGAGATAGTAGATATCTTCTGTATCGCATTCTTTTCCCTCTTCAGTTTGAGCTCTTATACGAAATAGACTATATAGGGAGCTTGAGTATCATATCACGTGTTGAAAAATCGATAAGGGTAATCTACAGGGAGAGAGACAACTTACTCCTGCAATGCTGATGCGGCTTCTGGATTAATCTGATTCGTTCTTGAGTATTCATCTGTATCCCCCAGACTATGGAATAAGAGCTCCAAAAATCCTATTATCAAATTTCAATCAATTAGAACGATTTTACTTCCAGTTACCATCAAAGCTTTTTTCGCCGAAATCTCTTTCATTTGTGGACGTTCGACCTCCCAATATCGATGTGAAATGAGAAGTTGACCCATAAAGACGTTTCGTATAGGTCAAAAAACCGAATAGCTTTTGAATTTCCAATAATGCTGTCATAAAAGGTGATGAAAAGTTTATCACACGACGAAAGATGCACAATACTCACCTCTTACGCCTTGTGGAAGAGGCATTAGTCCGATCTTACCAATTTCAGCGTTGTCCTCGTCATTATCAGATCGCTCATTTTGACACTCAGTATATGCGGGTACCGCTTCTCCAGAGCCTTTCCAATAATCTTTTGGTGAGCCCCACGTATAGGGAATTGGGCGAAATGATAGTACAGAGTATCGAAACAAAGAAATATGGAATAATGCTTGCATAACAATGGGTGAATATGGGTAGTTGTAGGACGGTGGCCGAAGTCCGATAGGCCTATGGAATCATGAGAACCAAGCTTATGGATACATCCATTTACAAGTCATCTGCAGCCGTTCTGTGCGATGGATCCTCCGGATCCTTCCACCATGTTAACGAAGATTTTGTAAATAGCGAGATCTTTACATCCTCCATTTTCTTATCCTCCTGCAAATCGTTTAAAGAAAAAGACGTATGAGCAGACCTATCCGTCATATTCGCCACTTTCTTTATTTACCGGGGGTACATATGGTACAACACTCCAATTTGCGGATTCGTGTGCTAATGTCTCAGCGCTAGTCTTTCCATACTCTTTCACCAAGAATTGCCTTTCTGGATCAATATCTAAAGCAGACAAGAACTACCATTAGTTTTTCTACATCGTCAAACTAACTGGCTTATTTCTGCGTCTGTATCACATCCACGTTACGATAAAATATTTCGCACTACCAAAATTCGAATGCATACCAACCATCTTCTTTAGCTGATCCTATACTTCCTCTGGTTGACTCGATTGATCTTCTGTCAGAGGTATCTTCTGCAGGTGAATAGGAAGGTACATCCCATGTCGTCCACGTCGACTGAATATCATTAACTAGTTCCTGCGACATCCACAATGCTCAGCATAACAACGAACACATGATAACGTTTCTCCATCTTTTGTTCCCACCTCATCACTGTCAGTGTTCTCTGCATATCCCGAAAAAATATAATCTGCGGCACGAGCCAAATCATAATTGTATCGCTGTAAGCAAAAATTCGGTCAAATATTATGCAGGCGTAATGCTGTAAAACTTACCGACAGCGCTTTTATTGCATGCTTTCGACTAACTCCCTAAAATGAGCCAAAAAACAAGAAAGTACCGATTACTATGAGTATCTGATGCCGTTTCATGCGTTTATCAATGTGAAGACATCAGCGAAAGAAAGAAATGAACTTCAACAGCATTTCTCTCCTTGTTTGCCGACGAAATTCTCAACAGTTTACAAGTGAGAATAGAGCAGGAACATACCAAGTCAAGTAGTTGTGCTATAGATCCTTCCAATTCACTTTCTGTAGGCATCACGCACAGAAGCTGCGGGGTGATATTCGGTGTACAAAAATGATAGATTCTTCGACGAAGGCGTGAAACGTGCGATCTTCGAGCTGGTGACTGTCTTAATTACGAGGAAATGGGTACGTTTCCCAAACCGTCAAGTTGGTAGTTAGAGCGATTTCCAATTGCGTGAAACTGTTCTTCTATAGACCTAAGTTTTACTCGAACTGCGTAAACATCCATGCATGGTGTGTATCTCTATGCTACGCTTGAGTGTCTTGTTGTCCCCTGTGGTACATTCCCGTACTCGCGGCAGTATATCACTTGGCCTTGATTTGGATGGGATTAGCGACGAACTGTCTATCAAAAAAGACAGCATATGGAATATCCAGTCCTTTGTAAGCTGTCCAAAACACATGAAGTTTACTAGACGGTGTCTATTCGTTCCACGCAGTCTTTGCTAGTGTGATCCTTTTTTTTTCGCTTTTCTGCATTGACAATCATGTCTCCAAAAGTCAGTTTGCCTGAGATCTTCACATATTGTATTCTTGTTGTCATTGTTGCATGCAGTAGCAGTAATATAACGTAAAGAGCAGAAAATATGGTAAAAAAAGGTAATCATTACCTTGGATACACGTATGCGCAGATGGAATAATTGCAAATCAGATTAACAACTGTGCCAAAAGTTCTAATATGCTCTCTTTGTAACAATCTGGAAACGGTTATGTTCATTACGAAACCGTCAACCTTGGTGCAGTCGTAATGTTTCATAATGGTTCCAGAGATTCGTCTTACTGACTGTTGGGTTACCAGTTAATTCCGCATATGGGAGATATCAGCGAACAACCTTAGTGTTGATTACCTTCCATTTGCAAAGGTTTGCACCGCGTTCGTTGCCAGTCACTGGGGAGCGATAGCTAAGCGTATGGTGTCGTAGCACTTTAGTCCGTCGCTGGTGTCGATGCAAAAGGTCAGCTTCTGCTCGCGATAGCTCACCAATTCTTAATGGAAGTTCATTCGGCATCATCATAAAATAACATTTAACAGACGAAACGTTCCTTCAGAATGAAATATAATGAAAGAGATGGATCTGGTATCAGCTAGGCATAGTATCCCTTCTTCGCACTTAATGATGATATAACGATGTAAAATAGTGCTATTCACACCGGTCTCTGTACAGACATGTATCTAGGAGACAGACTCTCGCGCTTCTAGAAACCGTATCGGATAAGCTTCGAGAATAGAAACAGTTATGTAGACTAATTTTATGAAGGGCTGCTTCTCCAAGGGTAAACAGTATATTGCGACATAGCGTTCCTTGGAATAAATCAAACATGGCCCCTGGCGTCGGTTGCTTTCCTCTATTAATTACATATAGCAGGAAAGGGCGTCTTGCTTATGCAGGAATATATGTAATATGAACGCGAGCATAACAATCCTGCTGCATAGCTAAATTGCGAGCCAGTATGAAAGATTTTCTGGAAGGGAGAATATCAAGCCATTAGTGTACTTGTAAGGGATTGCTACAAACCTGAAATACCATAGGCAACTGTTCATAATTCTGATGAAAAGAAATAGCGTAGGATAGCCGAAGTTACAAATAGACGTAAGGATCAAGATTAGTCAAACGGTTGCGTTTGATCAAAGATAGTAGATGGTATCTGGCAAAAGAAATTGAGCAGTAAAGTCCACAAAATCACTTTAGTAATAATGAGGCAAATTTGCAATTGCAGCTATCATGCACTGTAACATTTTGTTTGTTGAAAGGACCTCAGGATGAAATATGCACTTGATGCTTGTCTTTTTCGTGGGAACTTATTTCCATGCAGAGAGATGTGCGAGGCAAAAGGTGCAGAAACTGATGCATCAAAAAATGGGGTACATTAATCCCTTCTATGCCAGCCCCACGTTTCCTAAAAACTTGCTCATATAGTTTCGTTTCTACTATAGTGAAAAAATCTTGATAAAGGAGAGAAAAAGGAAGCATCGGTTACTAAATCGATCACAGGTGCGATCTGACAGGGAGAATTGGGGATACACATCGCTTCGCTTGGTAAGTCTTTGACGCTTTTACTACTATATAAAACTGGTTGTAGCTGCTACGGTTCTGCTTCATAGTTTCGTGCCTGCTGCCCTATGGAGTGATAATGAATTATTAGACATCCTCATATGTTTTAACATAGAACTGAAAGATAACTCCTTGTAAGAGATACATCAGTATCAGAAATAGGTGCCGCTATGGTTTGGTGCTTCTTACTGCGCACAAACTACATTGTAAGCCTTCATGATGCACGGCGGTATCGCTTGGCATAGTGCAAATAGATAAGGAAGCCTATAGAAGCGTAGGCAATAGCCGGCGAAGTTTAGCACTCTGGTAAGCATTGTGGGTCAGGATAAGAGCCCCTAACAATTGCATATTCAAACTAAAAGGATTCGTCAATTAGTATCTCTCAGCCACAGCTAAAATAACGTTTCATCTAGAAATCGGAAAGATCTGATCGTATCCCGCTAATAGAAATGGCATGAGATAAATAAGTTGCTATTTCTTCTTATATATGTGCCGTATAGTAGGCTTTACCGCATATAGTATCACCTATGTATGCGTAACGTGACGACGATTGTCAGTGGTAAGTACTTGTACAAGTTGGATATTCCTTTTTCCTAATTACATTGCCGTCCAGCAGCACACACATACCAGAATTAAAGCATCTTTTTGTATCACCTTGCTGGGAACATTTCCCGCGTCTGAAAATTCCATATTGCTTTATTTTTATGTTACTGATATCCGAAGGAAAATGTGTAACTCAGCCCAGTTAAACGAGAAGTAGCTCCAAATTTAAGGATGCGAACCTCGACATATAAACTGAACCATGCATTTTACTGTGCTCATTAGAACACTGCTTAACGTAAAGTTGACCTAGTCTCTGAAGGCGAAGAAGGCGTCGTAGCGGATACGCTAGAAGATGAACCTTCATATGTCGAAGATAGTTCCATATCCGTTTTTTGTTTTCTGTTTGCAAATGCATTTCATGATTCACTCCAGATTTCTGCAAATGTGATATTCAAATTATATTCAGCGCTAGTAGGGTCGACACAGTAGGTGGTTTCAATACCTGAGTGTTATCATTACAAGCTTATAAAGTCGGCATTTCAATAAAGTACGGTGATTAAATACGTGCTTCTGCAATGTGAGTCATGCACTAGCAGGGAGCTGCCATAGCACATATAAAAGCATTGATTTATACGCGTTTCGAACTCGTTTTATATTGTTTTGAGCGATCCTGCCAAGGTGGATGTCTGAAAGCTTTATAGATAGAGAATCAGCCGCCGATCCAAAAGATGGTAAATAAATGCGTAATGCCTGAAGGTCTTTTGTATCCCAGACAAACAGGACTGATTGAAATACAAGGCATTGATATCAATTGTAAAGAAAAGAAGTGTTGTAGCAAGATTTAGAGCAAAACGCAGTCTTTTATTGCGAGATTTATAAGTTTGCAAAGGCCCATGTCGCATACAGGAATGCAAGTTTCGTCCATCTGAAAAGTTATTTTCTGAACTTCGTCACCATCAATCCATTTTCAAAAAAGACATGTCTAATGTTTGAAGTATCTATATAATTATTCGTATTATGTATCCATGCTCGAGTTAATAACGTTTTTCGAAGCCATATATCAGTGATAGAATGTCATTTACGGAAAGATGGGAGAATCTCGGTATGATGTGGTAAGTTACTTTGTTCATGCTAGAGGATGTGTGACCCATTTCCACTCAACTAGGTCGGCAGCGGAACAAACGATCTCTCACAAAAAATCAGGCATCTTTTAGTGTCAATTCTGTTTTGTCTGGATCGCAGTATTGAAAACGCCAAAATGCAAAGAAGCAAATGTCTCATATTCCTTCTTGGTTCGTCTGAACTGTGTTGGTCAAAACCATCCAAATTTGGAAGAAAACAGCGTCTCAATTTGAGTTTTTATCCATCTCAATATCCAAGTGGAAAAACTGTATAAGGAAGTAAGCCTGCAGGTTGGTGTATGTTTGTGAGCTCTTTTCTTATTGGTCGAAACTTTTTCAGTCCGATAATCAACTTCCATTCGGGCTATGTGACCATGCCTGTAGCCCTGAAATCTCCGATTGTTAGATCATTTGCGGAAATTAGACTCAGTCCTCACCTGTCATACGAAGTGACAAGTGAGCCATGGCTCTTTCTGCTACTGACCACGACCCGCCTGACATTGGGGCAGGCACATCCCCTACCGCTACTTCTTTTCTCCAACCCCGGATGACGTACTCCAAGGTTGTCCAGCGGCATCGCGAATCGCTCATGCACACGGAATCAACATCTGTGTATCATTCTGACCCAAACGATCCAAAACAGGTGGCCCGTATTGTCCACTCTCGGGTTTGGCGCGTTGGTGGATCACCCGCGTCAGCACCCAGCCTTTTCTTTGACGTTAGCTGTCGGGCTGAGCGCCTTCAGAAGGTTATGACTCGTCTTAACCAACAATATCCTGGGAACTGCGGTGCTGAAGTGCATCGCGAAGGCCCCCGTGTTTTAATCGAACTCTTCCTCGAAGACCCCAGTATATCAAAAGAGGCCCTTGAAAAGGGTCTGTCCTTTGACGATGGCATGTGTATCCTTCCTTGTCGTGTCTTGGGAGCGGATGCCAAGATCACGAAAGTCCGCCTTTCTCAACTCCCACGAATGAACGTCAAGAAACTTCTTCCGGGTATCCAGGCCAGTCTCCGTACCTTTGGTCGTGTCTTGGACTGTGGCATTTATCGCGACTCTGAATCTGGATTTTTCTTGGGCAACGGGTTTGCTGTCATAGATCGTTCTCTTGAATCTGACCAACAGCCGTGGAACGAACTGACCCATTCAGTGAAATGGTGTGACACAGCCGACTTCTTCTATGCTACCTGGGCCACTATGACTTTGCATTGTTCCCGTTGTCACAACCCGGGACATCATGTTCGCCAATGTCCCGATAGTCCTCGTCATCAGCGGGCCTGCTGGACTTGTGGAGACACTACTCACTTGGCATACGATTGCCCTGTGAAGAATAATTCCGTTCGAGGTGCAATCTCCTCCAAGAAACGAAAGACTCGTGTGATGCACCCGTTGAGAGATACCACTGGGTCACCGCCAATCGTCGATATCCCGGACACTGTGCCAACCGTTCCCGAAGTGACGGACGCACTGACCGTGCCGCTCCCTGATCATTCTTCGACCGTCTCGGAGAAGGCACCTCCCGAGGATCACGACATGACCGACACTCAAGAAATCCAGGAACTTTCCGATAATGAGGAGCGGATCGATAATGCTATCCTGAATTTTTCTGATATCTTACTTGATGAACCAATGCTGCTCACTGCTGGTTCTACCATTCTGGATCTTCCCACCGACTGGGCTGACCACTTCCCCATGTCAGACGTGGGGCGTGAATATATTCCGTCACTATCGGCAGAGCATCAACACGATTTGGCCTTTTACCTGCAGAGGCAGTTTCCCGCATTGTCTTCCCTGTCCATTTCCACTGTCGGCGTAAGTAAATCTGGTCGACCACTGTTTCCAAGTTTAAAAGCGCGCGACGCGCATTCTGGGTCCTCTGG
>JNDT01001130.1:0-14248 GCA_000697055.1 Saksenaea vasiformis B4078
TTTCTATGAGGAACCAAAAGCATTTGCTTGTCAGTTTTGTTGCTTTATATGGTAGGGCTGCACCCCAAAAAGGACCGATTGTTACGGTCAACAAACTTTTAATATCCGCACTCTGTTTTATCATATTTTATTCGCCAGCGCGGAAGGTCCGCACTTTGTTCTAAAGAGATGATTGGGGTAGCGGGTACTCCGCACTTTGTTCTAGAGCTGTCATTCGCCCAAATTGGTCCAGCCGGGACGCGCATCCGTTCGGGATCTGAAACCACTACTGATACCAAAATTTCCAGTTCATGTATTATTCACCTACGGATCCTCGTCCACAACTAATCTAATATCCAAGCTGGGCTTACGAGCAAGATGTAACGCTAGATGATATGTTACATTATAGCAAAAATTTGATGAGGGAGACCACCACCTGTAATCCTTGTGCTCCCGAGGATGTACAATGTCACGGAAGTCGATGAAACTATCCACATGCGCACGGCTCTATACAGCATAGCTGCGCTTTCGTGAGACACCGAGAATGTTCATTATGTTTGCGCTTAAGGTATGTCTCTTCACGCTCGTTCAACGTCATACTTATGCACTCTACTCCTCCATGTTGCGGTCGTGTCATTGATAGCTTCTGATTATTTGGGACAGAAGAGGCGTCAGAGATCGAGTTTCCGTGTCTCATGCAAAGACGTTTCGAGGTAGGATTTGTTTTCTCGCATAAGTTATGTTTCAGGTAATGGATTCGGTGTTTAAGGGACGCATAAACATATTTTATTCTTCGGTTCTGTTCGCACAAACATCCTGAAGGTACCCGGATTATTTGGTCTGCATTTTGAAAATGAAAACCCCTCTGATCAGTGGCCACGATGTATAGATTTCCGTCACGAATGTACGATCACGTATCATACGACTCTCCGATACTGGACATTCGGCTAGTTACATGACGTACAAACGGGACACCAGACGAATCAAACACATGTTATATCGTCGCCATCGATCCTGGCGTTCGAACGTCGCATACCTGGTAGTTGCCCACGAAAGTTGCTGCTGTGATTGCTCCCAACGCTGTGAAACGCTTGGTCCACCTCAGTATGGCTGGACAAGTTGAAAGGCACCAAAGAAGCTCAGAAGGTTGAATAGAGCCATCGCAAAGGCGAGATATAAGCTCAAGTGTCTGCAAGCAGAATATCACAGAAAAGCAGTCGATTTTCTGGTCAAGGAATTCGATACGATTATCATTCCGCCTTTCCGCGTCTCCAGAATGATCCGACGAAGTGATCGAAAAATCCGTAGCAACACCGCAAGGCAAATGCTTGGATGGATCCATTACAAATTCTTTCTCCTCCAAGCAAAGGGAAAGCATCGCAGCAAATATATGTCATTGTAAACGTACTATTTATAGCTGAAGTACGTGGAGTAGTTGTAATTATGCAAAACGAAGCGCACACGTCTAAGACATGCACCCGTTGGGACAAGCCAACCAGCAACTTGGGGGTAGTAAGATTTTCCGCTGCCCAAATTGCGGGCTTGTTTTGGACCGGGACCTTAACGGTGCCCGGAATATAATGCTTCGTGGGATTCTGGAAGGGAAGGTAGACTTGTGATATATGTATTCTAGCAGTCTGTCCTTTGCGATAAAGTTATTTCTAAGCCAGCTTATTGTATCATGGTAGAGAAACTGATAACTACAGATATATAGTTTGCTTAGGTAGAAATTAGTCTAGGAACTGATAGTTATACAAAGTTAAATCCCTCTAGCGTGATCCGGCATTTCACTCACATTTGACAACATATAAACAACGGGAAAGCCGGCACCATTTGCGTTTGCCATTGTATCTAACAATTCGCAATCTGCGCGATTGGTTATTGTAAGTGGAATCAGCAGGATAGTATTCTATTTATTGAACCAGGACGCCCTTTCCTGAGACAGACTTTTCCAAACCACGCTTTCTTTCTATCTTACAGTATATGGTCATGGCGTTGGTCTTTTATCCGCCATACTTCCGCAACTTCACGTGCTAACGTTTTATCAGGCCGCAGCACTGGGTTTCATTGCTTGCCATCCCAAACTGCGATAGGTACGCATAAACCTCATGTGTTTTACCATTTACGCTACGCTATAACATTTCTATTGTGTTTGACAGTTTTGACAGCAACTGAACGCATAATGTGATCAACCCATGTAGGCCAGCCATAACGACTATTGCGTCGACTATATTCTTATGATACTATGTTACATGCTTGTTTAAATTCACCCGACTGTTCCATGCCTACGTCAAATTGATCGTAGGTGATCTTGTATCGCAATCGTAGTGGTTCCTGTAGGCAATGTTAGTATCTACGACGCGCAAATGTCGCATATAATGCATTACCTTGTTCGGATTTTCTATCGTGATATGTTGCGTAACGCTGTCTTCTGACTTCGGTGGTATCGTTTGCGAGGATTGAGGCCCCATTTTGAGCCGCATTGACTACGTCGTTACGGTTAGAATACGTGCGACTTCCACGGCTTTATTACCTTTGGCGTGGCTAGCTGCAGTGTCATGTTTTCCATGGGCGCTGTGGACCGGTTAGAATACAAGGCGGTCACTTGCCACGTCTGATCTTTTTGCGTCATATTAAGCAAGATCCGAAAGCCATTTTTATCAATCAAAATGCCTAATCCTACGTCAGTCTTGGATCTAATATCCCTGTGGCGCCCTCTCTGTCTTTACCTTGATCATCGTTACTACACGGTGTGGTGATTGGCGATAACTGTACCGGCGTGGCTTGGCAAAGGGTACTGCTACTATCGGTCGCTGAAGAGAGTGTAATACCGAGGTTAAACATATCGGTTATACCCTCTACGCTATCCGAGGCTTGCGGCTGAGGTTCATCGTCGAGATCAATGAGACTAATAGGTTGATCTGATGTTTCCTCTGTCGATGGACGATCCATCGTATAATCGGTGTTGTAGAGCCCTTTTTCAATATCCGCATATTTAGCCAGGACGTTGCCGAGCGTTTCGTTCATTGCCAGCAATTCTTCTATTAGAATCCTGCATTAGTACGCGTATATGTACTTGTTCTCCATGATCTTACCTATTTTTTCAGTGTCACTTTCTTCATCTTTAATCAGTTGCTGGATCTTTGCCTGTGCACTGACGCAGGCGTTCTTTAATGCCTGTGTAGGGTTCGAATGGATGCCCGATAAACTCGTCATTTTTAACCTTACCGTCATTGTGTCGTTTTTATCTATTTTTTCGCCTTCTTTAACGCTGTCTAACATATTGCATAACAATGCTGCCTTGTCTTGTATTCTATGTAACTCTTCTACAAATCTTTCGTTGTAATTTACTTGATGCCGCCGATCCTAATTGGATGAAAAGGGGTGTAAATGGGAATTAACTCCCTCAGGAGACACTTACATAACCAGAAATAATTTTGATAAGTTTGTTTGCCTCTACTAAATCTTGAGGCCGGCCTCTTCGGATTAGTTCTTGAAGTTTCTGTTGCATAGGCGTTACACCAAATTTCCAAATCAAGTATCTTCGCGTACCGCAGACTGCACCATTTTCTCTTCATCTTCGAGTTCCTCTACTGATTTTAAAGACTAATATTTCCGTTAGCTGACATACGAGAAAGCAATAGGAAAGGAAATACCTCATCTGGAGCTAATGCATTGATTGAAGCATCTCCAACTTCAGGAAATCTGTACCCTAGCCCCGCGTAATCCATTAATTTCCCATTGTCCGTTTCTCAGCCTTTATGAAAAACAAACCTTTGTATCTCAATAAACGATACATGTCTTTGATTAAGCTAAAGTCCGTCCGATATTTCGATTTATCCGCGAGGGCAATTTTCCATTCTTTCATCATGTACAAAATACGATCCATTACAGGATTTACAGCAGATGGCTTCGTTGCAAACGCAGAATCGAAATGGTTCCATTGAGTAGAAACCGGTGAGTAGCCTTGAGGCGGTCGCTCGGGAAATTTGCGGACTAAATAGTTTAGAAATTCTTTCGTTGCAATCTGGAGATGAAACGGGTAGCCACAGTTCTTGACACAGTTATCTAACAACTGGTTTTATCTGTTAGGTTACCCTTCACAAATCATATAAGCCTAACTGTAAGAGCTAGTAGAGCCTGGCTCATGCGTTTACTGTTGATTAGGCGGACAATGGTCATTGCAACCAAACGAGGACTTTTTTGGATGCAGGTAAGCATCGCGTCTTAAATCCCTCCTACAACTTACTAAATTCCTTGTTTTTTGTTAATTATTTCGCAAATCTCGAGGTTAAGAGATAGATCGGGTTCAAAACGCTGAGGACTGCATGCGCATTCTGGACGATTAGGAGAGCGTTAGGACGAGGTGTTTTGCACAAGAGAAGGCGACTGACCAACCAATTGCTGCACTCGTATGGACATGATGAACAATGCAAATGTGAAACTAGAAAAAGGAAGGGAGGAAGAGCTTTTTTTGGGCTCACTACTGGGAGAGAAGGGGAAGGACGGGAAAGAACAGCAAAGAAAAAATACAGCCTTTTTTGAGATTCGATTTCGGACATTAAACCACTTGTTTTAGACCCTTGGAGTGGGCAATGTACTACATAACCACGGTGGTAAATGGAATGAGCAGTGGCTAAAAATATAGTGATTTAAAGCAACGTTGGGTCAGCTAAACGTTATTTATGTTACTACAAATGAGACTTGTATGGATAAGTAGCCAGTTTTTGCATGGATAAGTTCGTTATCCTGCAACAGCACAAAGTGCAGAGTAGGCTCGCTGTAGCAAGTCCTCTCAATGCCTCAAGTTCAGGACATATGAACAATGGGATGTGATGAGAATTTAAGGGAAAGGCTGATATTTGCTCTGTTCTTCGGCTCTGATCGCTTTACATCCCAAGTATGCTCCACTTGCTCCAAGAAAGGGTCGAAATCCTTGGTATAAAAAACTGGCAACAACGTCATATTTCGCTCACTCTGAAGAATAATACCGCAATTTCATGGCCTAAGTACCTCATACCGTCAGGGACGGAACATGGAAGCAAGCCTTTGGCTTTAAGTAATGAGCAGTTGTAGAAAAATCCCTAGGATCGAAAGCGACACAACATCCAGCGATTTATTGCGGAAGGTGAGGGGGTGTCAAGTGTGGCAACGTCTAGATAAGAAACACGTTAGCACAACCCAGACAGTTTAGAGCAGAGACCATGCAAGTTAAACGACTCACGAAAGGATATGCGAAATTCTGGACGTCGGTCCCGCCAAAACGATTGCTTCATGGATGCGAACTCCAGTTATAGTCTAGCATAGAAAGTTATCCGATAAACAACATAAATTTGGTTTATTCCATGATCCAGGAGATTTGTCACCCAGTTGGATGCAGGAATCAGGCTGCTCGTTCTTATCCAAATTTAAAGAAATGCTTCAACCGATACGAGGAGTTGTTATACCCATACAACGTTAATTCCCATTGCAGCTCTGAGATTAAGATTGTCAGCTATCCAAGAATGAACTTTATGCCAAAAAAGTTGTAAACAGTTGAGCAACTGTGACAGGAGCCTTTCCTGGCATTTTACGCAAACAATATCTTTCGTTGAGAACAAGCAGTAGTACCTTCTCTTTCCTGCAGAGGGACCAAGCATAGGTAACCAAATTAAGTGACGCGACGACTGCGTATTTCGGTAATTTGTATCCAATGACGACTGTAGATCGATGTGGAAATGGAACATCCATATATGTGGTTTTAAGTCATGAATGGATCAGCAAAGACTATGAGAAGCTGGATAGCTTGACAACGCTGAATTCAATATGCGTCGGTATTTGGTTGGAAAGTACGTTATAATGTTGGAAAAATGAGAGGAAGCTGGTTGGGGCATAAGGCAATGAGAAGAAAAGAGACCGAGTCATAGATTTGAGAGAGAAAAGTGCGACAGAGAAGAGTATGCAAGGTACAGGTACATTTCACGGACAAAGTTGATCATTCGGTCGTCTAGAGTCTGAGCCTGAGAGGGTCACGTGTAGTTGTCGTATTGTTTTACTTGATGATGTGGTTCACGCTGATTTCCACAAGAGTAATAAAGGACATGACCTATAAGAACAGCAGAAGAATTGATACGTTTCAGAGTCCATTAGATTAGTCTGATCCTGACTTTCCAAACGAACCTACACAAACTTAAAAGGTACAATACGTCGATGCTAATACTACATCCCAGAGCATTTGAAGAGACTGCACGTCTTGCGAGGACACATTCGTGACGATTGCTGGATGATGTAGTAAGGGGTGGATTCATCAACTTCCGTCATGCTACATGAAGCTTGTTTTGAAAGGAAAATTAATCGGGCAATGACGAAATACTGCAAGTCTTCTTAAAAAGAAAAAAAAGGGGGAGATGAGCATTGATACAGAAGATCATGCAAGTTTCGTCTGCCAAGTTTGGGTGACATAGGCAGTGACGATAAGCAGAAGACCCATATCAGTTTGCGAATCGAAGCGACGTAATCCTTCGTTTCAGGTCAATCTTGATGTGACCATGAAAGATTATTCTTTGCACGGCGCATCGGAAAAGAGACTATCTCAGGCTTCAAGTAATGTTGAACCACGTCTTTCAGCTATTGTTTCAT
The DNA here is from genome assembly GCA_000697055.1 of Saksenaea vasiformis B4078. Lineage (NCBI taxonomy): Eukaryota > Fungi > Mucoromycota > Mucoromycetes > Mucorales > Saksenaeaceae > Saksenaea > Saksenaea vasiformis. The sequence goes on from JNDT01001130.1 coordinate 6,598, forward strand.
CTGCACGACCTTTTTCCTAAACCATTCGACCATGTATGCGCTACTTCTATTCACCACTCAGGTATATGATTTCATACTAAATATCACCATTTTCCGTAACAGATTGCTAGACATTGTATGGCTTCTAGTCGTGTTCATCGTGCATGATAGTAAATTGAGATAGCGTTACTAGCACAAACTTGTATCTCCATGGACTCAGAACTAATGCAGTAATTCCGCAGGATTCTCATCCAATAAACGGCATCGTACAATTGATAAATCATCTCAACCAATCATACGGAGGCTGCACTGAACTCTTAAAAAGTTGCTTAGAAAGACCAGGATTGCTTGCTTTTAAGCACTGCGACATAAGACAAAGAAATCTCGTCATATAAACAAAGTGTGAAAGCGGTAACGGTACATAACGCCCGTAATATTTATCCTGACGAACGTTTGGATGTTTAGAAGCTATTGTTGGGGGAAGGTTTATCTCCTAAATCGGAAGAAGTGACTAACATCACTATCAAGAAGTGGATTTCAACACAAATTTGGTTACCAGGGACAGTACCGGGTGACATGAGATCCGGGCATGCACGGTAATCCCATGTGGTTGCTAGGAAATATGATGTGGCTCTAGAGCAATTTTCGCACGTGTTCCTTGCATTGCTTACCAGGCATACTTCATGGTCATGTAACACCACGGCTTTTCTAGCTGGGCAGATGTAATAGCACGGCCCATGGCCAACGTCGCTATTAACTTACGAAGATCGGATTCGTAGATAAAGCGGATGTGGGCGAGGAAGCGAGCTTGTAGGATGTTTGTTAGGAATGGCGAGTACCGTTTTCTTAATGATAAAAACGTAGGGATCCTGGATTTAGGATCCCGTCCTTTTATATGAACGCGTCTGTATGCGGAGAGCAAATATATACAAATGGTATTGAATACAATATCGTCGCCATCTTAATCGTCGCTATCTTAATCGTCGCTAACTATGAGCCAATCCGCATACAAGGTCATGAAGACCTGTCTGTAGCACTGCTACAGCAGATGTCACAATTTGCGAGTCCCGCATTCGAGGTTATCAATAGAGGACTGCACAGTCAATGCTGGTACCAGTAACACGATTGGAAAGCAGCTTTCAATGCAAAGCACGCTTGTTTGCAATCTAAGGAGGTGGTAGGTCACCAGTAATGCTACGGATTTCCCTCCGAAAACAAGGTTTGCATCACGGGAACGAGGATGCTGTCAACCATTTTCGAGAACCCTACAAATGCATTCGTGGCACGAGGGAAACGAAATTGTTGCAATGAAACAAACATTAAATATTAAGTGTTCGTAAGAGATTTGAATTATTGTATAAAATTAGAGTCATTTACTTACTTTCAAAAGTGCTTTACTTATTGCAGATATTGGAACGAGTCGTATAATCTTTCTTCCATACATCGGCCGCTGAGAAACTCTTTCACAAACAGTATCCTAATGATATCTTTAATTTCTAAGCTACCGTCATGTATGTGTATGGATTACCTTAATGGAAACATATACTTCTAGTCAATAGCGCAGTCGTTCTCATGTTATGATGACTTTAGCGGATTAAAAACCGTTTCTATACCGCAGTACCCGTATCACAAACAGAAATGTCTGCTGTCTACCGAAGTTTGTTCCTAAAAAGAAGTATATGTAAGGTTGGAACTCCACTGTATCAGGGTCTACGCCGAATAACTGAAAATAGGACACGGTGAAGGTTTAAGCTGGAAGAATAATATGCCAAGGAGAAATCCTGAGTGTTCTCCCAAAGTGAAATACTCCACGAAATGGGAAGCTCTCCCGAAGTGAACCTCCGTTTAACTCTTAAAGAGTGCACACGTGAAATCCCCCGTTATAACGGAGAGAGAGAGGAAACAGTTGAAACCTTTAATGAAATATTCATCCCTTCAACTCAAAAGATACATCGCGCATGGCAGAGGTCGTTTCAAGCAAAAACAGCGAAAACAACCTGTTTATATACTATCCATTCTGGCTAACTCTAATGAAATTGCACCGGGAATTCAGAGCCTCAATAAGCGAGGGAGGTAGCCTTTGTCACTCCTTACTGGATATCTAATTCTAGCTTCGCATGGCGTTGAGGCTGACACAAGGACCATCGCTCCTGATGAATAGTAATAAGAAATGGTAACCGACCGCATGGCATAACAGGCAGGCCGTGAATGGATAACGGGACAAGCTAACAATTTCTGTGATATACTCCGCCGAAGAAAGACGAATAACCATGATTGAGTATAGAGGGCATATACCTGCTAGTAATTGCGCCTCTTTCAATATCTAGCCTTCAATGGAGAAGTTCAATACGTAACTTGTAAATAGCTCTGGCATTTTGTCACTATACCTTGCGAGTCTCAGCTTTAGATGACACTCATAATACGTAGCTGTACTGTCTCCCAGCCATCCAACGGCTTCAAATTCTTCATCTCGATAAGGATCAAGAGGCTAACGGTACCTCCTTCTCACAGGTTAAATGTGATATGAAGGAATATTAATTACTTCGGTTAGACAACTATTTATCTGAGCCCTGGTTTATCCCTGGAAAGACCACAAGAAAGGTACGCCTACGTTTTGAATTCCCAAGGTCCACAAGAAGAGCTTTTCAGTCCATTTTTTCAAGAAACAGATCAGCACAACGCATTGCGGTTTTTATTCATGTTTGAACATGTTGGAAGATTAAAAGATCTCTGATCTGTTTTCATTCCGGAAAGTACCACACACCTCTGCCGATAAACAACATAGGTTTCTTTTTGTTTTTATCTTAATGGGGAGACAAAACAAGGTAGACCATGAATATAACCAACGGCAATGGACAGCATGCAATTAGGACTAGCAAGCAGGAAATGCCTTCAGGGTTTTCCGTACACAATGGAAAGGGTGCTACATAAAGAGCAGAAAGGGAGACGAGCGACAGTGAACTCTGGATTTCTTAGTGGCGCGAATATTCCCGCAACGAAACGTATGCAGGTTGTTCCCCTTCTTTCATATCTCGTTTTGGTAAACGCAAATCTTTCCAGCCTTAACATGAAAAGGGCGCCCGAGGGCTGCTTTCTTCCACTCACCTTTCTTTCTCTCACTCACCTTTCTTTCTCTCACCGTCCCTCCTCTCTTTTGCTTTAATCTCTCTTCCCTTCCTTTCTCATTATGAAAAACGATTGCTACGAACTCATTGATCTTCACATTCGTTGGTCCGACAGACAAGATTTAGTCTTTAGCGTCTCCCCTCTCGATACGATGGCTAACATCAAACAAAAAGTAAAGTTGTGACAATCAAGGCAAAAGAGCAATTAACTTACTTTCCACAGATTCGTCAACTCTCTCCACCTGCTCAATGTAAATACATCCGTCTGATTCACAATGGACGTATCCTTGACGACACCCGCTCCCTTTATACCTATGGTATCGGAAAGTTGATACCAGCCGAATCCAAACCCATGCTACGGCTACCTGCACCTGTATACCTTCATTGCTCCTTATCTGATTATGTACCTAAGGCACCAGTGACGGTACGCTCGAAATCAATGCCATAGCTGCAAACTGACTTGCTTTTCTTTTCAGAAACCTTCTTCACAACATATTTCAAACATAGCATTCGATCGCTTACGAGAATCAGGACTTCCAGAAGAGGATATATGCTCACTTCGAGCACGATTTCATTGTCTGGATAGTATGTATACCAGTCTGCGTGCCTATCTTTATGAACTCATCATGAACTTAATAGACGCGATGAATGAAACACAAGGTTTCGATGAACGGTGGACAGACGACACGGATGAAACCTTGTCCGATGAGAGTAAGTGCATTCCAAAAAGAAAGTTCAATTGAACCTATTTTTTAACTTACGTCCTACAAAAGCACTGCAAGGCACCTACCAGGAGATGGTGTGGGGTCTCATTCTTGGTTTCTTTTTGGGGATCATATGTTTGTTTTGGTTTCGAGAGGCAGTATTTACAAAAAGACACAAGATGGGTAAGCGATCTATGCACGTTCTTTGACATTGACATTAACATGTACGCACGTTAGGAATTGTTACGGGCATGATCATCAATATTTCCTTTGGTGTATTTCATGTGTACTGTTAGACATTTTTCTCTCTAAATCATTCTCACTCTAACTTCACTATTCTTTTCCTGTCTCTCTCCTTTTGATTGCCCCGTCAGATCCTTTTGATCCCCTTTGTTGTACTTTTTCGAAACCAATACCATTGTGTTTCCCCTTATCATCTCTCCCCAGTCGTTTTTTCTACATAGTGCAGTGGCTAATACTCCTCCTTCACCTTTGATCATGCACAATCCTATATAACAAAATACAATACACAGGCGAATTCGTCTTACATGTCTTCTTTACCAAAGAGCGAGTCACGACAGTTTCTCAACCGAAATGGTTTAAAAAAAAAGTTTTGGTTTCGTACTGAAGCGGCAATGTCGTCAAGTACCGACCAACGTTCACTTATTCTTGGTCTGCTGTCAGGATCGGCGCTGACACTTTTGACCACCGGCTTCTTTTACTATTTAACGCAATCGCCCTCATCGAATGACGAGAAAGCTGTGTCTGGTCCACCTGCCATTGTCGAGGGTGTGGACGGTCTCATTGGGAACACTCCCCTTCTAAAAATTAGAAGTTTATCTGAAGCAACTGGTTGCACTATTCTTGTGGGTCTCCGTTGTTGCTTACTGTTGCTGTCTCTCTAACTAATCGAAATGATCTGTAGGGAAAAGCGGAGGTAAGAAACGGGAAACACTGGACATTCCTCGATGACAGAGCGACGTATAGTTTCTGAATCCTGGTGGTAGTTCTAAAGATCGCGTTGCTTTGAATATGATCAAAACAGCTGAGGAGGCTGGTATTCTGAAGCCCCATACGGGCAGCACTATTTTTGAGGGAACAAGTGGCTCTACAGGCATTTCAATTGCGATGATCGCCCGTGCAAAAGGATACAAAGCATGGATTGTGATGCCCGATGATCAAGCCAAAGAAAAATATGAGTTGTTGGAGAAGCTGGGTGCAACGGTAGAGAAAGTACGACCTGTCAGTATTATCGACAAGAACCAGTTCGTTAATCGCGCGCGAGAACGTGCCAACACGTTTAACGAAGGTGAAGCACGGGGTTACTTTGGCGATCAGTTTGAAAACGAGGCCAATTTCCAAGTACATTACGGGACAACCGGCCCAGAAATCTATCAACAAACCAATGGTCATATTGATGCCATGGTACTAGGTGCTGGCACAGGAGGCACGTTGTCAGGATTGACCTGCTATATGAAGGAACGCCTCCCGAAGATCAAGGTGTTTTTGGCCGATCCGCCTGGTTCAGGTCTCTTTAACAAAATCAAATATAATACCATGTATGCACCGACGGAACGTGAAGGAACGCGTCGACGACATCAGGTCGACACAATCGTCGAAGGCATTGGTCTTAACCGATTAACAAAAAATTTTGATACTGGTCGAAGATTGGTGGATGACGCCTATCGGGTGACAGATACCGAATCTGTCAAAATGTCACGTTATCTAGTGCGAGAAGATGGTAATTATATCCTTTCCAAACCGTCTAATCCAGGCATTTCTTGATAGGTCTCTTTATTGGTAGCAGTTCCGCTGTGAATTGTGTTGCAGCAGTGCGTGTAGCACGACAGCTAGGACCAGGCCATGTTATTGTAACCATGCTTAGCGATTCTGGCCAGCGTCATTTAACAAAATTCTGGTAAGAGCAAAGGATGGTGTTATTTCCTAGTCCTCATCCAACTGTATTTCTTTTGGTAGGAGTGATGAATATCTGCAATCCCAAGGAATTCCACATGATCTTGGATCGAACGAGACATTAGATGATTTTATAAAATAAATCAAAGATTTCATTGTAGAACCCCGCTGCTTATGTACCTCAATCTGTTTCTTTGCGCTTGTCTTTGCGCTTTGACCGCATCCTGTCTATTGGCTAAATGGGTCCCAACCCTGCGTGCTTCTGTCCTTGCTTATGGCAAGTTACAGCAAACGGCAGACAAACCTCGATCGGACCTAGCTTACATGTTGAGTCAATGGACTGTGCCGAAATCATGGTTTGGTCATTTCTATGTTGTTGGTCTGCTCTTTGCTCTCATGTGTGCTGTGGAAATCACAATCGCCTACCAATGGAAGTATTACGGTGTTCTCCTTACACTTCTCCGAGAATGGGATGATCCCCGCTTATGCGATCGCGTCCCATTCATCGAATGTATTACTGGCCTTAGTATGATGACCGTCCACTTAACTCGACGCGTGTACGAATCTTATTGGGTCCAGCGCCATTCAAGCACGGCAAGAATGCATCTTACCCATTATGTAGCCGGTCTTGGATTCTATATCGCCATGGTTCTTGGTACATGGCTTGAAGGGGCAGTACGCCTCGGTCTATGGATGACAATCCAGTGTAAATGCTAGATCCATATTCATATTCCCGCATTGTGGTTAACTTTCTTTTACGTTTTCTCCTCATTCAGCACCTCCCCCAAAGCCTATCCTGCATGAAACCACGCCTCTCCGCACACTCATAGCCCTCATCACATTTTGCTATGCATCGGTACATCAGTACCGCTGCCACAAGATCCTGGCGTCCCTGAGACAGTACCAAATCCCCCGAGGCGACTGGTTCGAATGGATTGTAGCCCCCCATTATTTCGCCGATATCCTCGTGTATCTCTCCTTATGCGTTCTCTATGGATTCCATAATCTCATTTTGGTCTGTGGTCTCCTCTGGACCCTGGCGAACTTATCTGTCACTGCAGGGGAAACTGAAATTTGGTATCAAAGAACGTTTGATAACTATCGCATTGTATTCCCGCAAGGTCGATGGCGTATTCTTCCAGGAATATATTAGTAAATATACTTCTTGTTTCTATTTTTTATTGTGTTTATTTATTCTTGGTGAAGCGGTACGTGAAGCGTTTTCGTGTGAAGGCAAATTCGCCTAGTTTATGGCCGATCATTTCTTCGGTAACGTGTACAGGAAGGTAATCCTTGCCATTATGAACAAGGAATTTCAGACCGACAAAGGATGGCAAGATCGTGCAGCTGCGAGCTATGTTCCAAAACAGAAAAGAGTTGAGTTGCAAGGTGCAAACCGAGGATACTTCTTTACCTTGTGTTGCGATGGGTGTACCATTTTGAATGGCCTGGCGAAGACCGGGAAATGCAACGAAGAATGGACCTTTCCAAGCAGCACGTGGCATCGTCGTTGTCGTTCGTCGAGGTGAGAGGGCTGTCAACAAAGGCGCTGTTGCCATGGGCAAGCAGTGTCGAAAGCCGTCACATCGAGTTTCAACCCCGACTCTGTCACAAACTTTATTCGTCATTGAGATCGAAATGTGACCATTTTTCTTTATTTATCTTTGGGTTGACAAATTCGTATTGGGAAACACTTCTTCTTTGCTCCAAGCATACTCCATAGCATCAAAATACTTCTTTATCTCCAGAAACTTTTCAGGCGAGCATCCTTCACAGCTTTGGAACTCTTGCAGGAAGTTTTGCATTCTCTGTTCCAAGACTGTCTTCTGTGACGCGAAGTCCAATGTGCCATCTTCCGTGTTTTGAACTGGAACAGTTGATGTCACATGTGAGTAAGTAGACACTATTAACAGCATTACGCGTTAGAAG
>JNDT01001131.1:0-30606 GCA_000697055.1 Saksenaea vasiformis B4078
TCCATTTCCTGCTTTAGTCTATCTCGCAAGGTAGCCAGGTACTGAACGTGTAGCGATCCATCTGACGCCCCGGCATTACTGTTGTCTTCGCTTGGAGGAAGTCCCTCTGGATTTTGATTGCGTTTCTTCCATGGAAGCCAATTCCATGCTATTGACTTCATCAGACGAGCCGGCTGTTAACCGTTAGCATTAATGTATATTTCACGAGAGTTCAACAGCAATACGCACACATAGTGAGACCAGATGTTGAAGCCGAAGGTGTTGGATCTTGCTGAAATGGCTGGCTTTGATTGCAATCCATTATAATTATAAAAAAAATTTACAGATTAGAGTCAAAAGGTGGACGCTATATATAAGCTATTTCTATGAGGAACCAAAAGCATTTGCTTGTCAGCCCAAAAAGGACCGATTGTTACGGTCAATAAACTTTTAATATCCGCACTTTGTTTTATCATTTTATTCGCCAGCGCGGAAGGTCCGCACTTTGTTCTAAAGAGATGATTGGGGTAGCGGGTACTCCGCACTTTGTTCTAGAGCTGCCATTCGCTCAAATTTGGTCCCAGGCTTCAGCCATCGCAAAGCGGACCCTTAATAATTAACTCCGTTACGGCAACCGTCCCAAAAGTACAGGTGTGGCATGACGATAGACGATCGGAAGACGGCATGGATGAGTTCCTCTTCCTATTCCACTTGTAAAACGGAAGCTCCCACGACTGCAGCGATAGCTTTCTCGAGTCTCGTTTTCCATAACTATCTTTACCGATATACTTTCTAGCCAAACCGTCAACTTTTTGGAATAGATAATACATGATGGTCATTCTTTTCCTTTTCTGTAGTTTCGTTTGAATAACATTTGTCGCATATGGTAAGCTGTAGCTATTTATGCCAAAAATCGACGGACGCCCGGTTTCAGGCTCGCGGTCAGCTCACCCGAGCAGCCATCAGTGGAAACTTCATGTGTGATGCCATAGCCAACTTTTTGCCTAGAAAACGTCAGTGACATCGATGTATGCATTTACAGAGAGCGCGTGCTAACATCCCGGCCTCTATTCGCAACTTGAACGCAAAGGGTACAGAAACCATTTGCGAGAAAGAGAAATCAAGGATGCATCGATGTAGATCATGACCTGTAGATTCATGCTACAAATTGAATTCGACGAAAAAATGACAGCCGATGTCCAACAACCGAGTCACCCTTGCTCTTGGATCGGGTTACTTATGGTTCCCAAGATATCCGGCAACATAAAACCAAGGGGGGTGCTAGTAGCAAGATCCAAATGCCTATGGAAGCCACAGTAGTGTTGTTAGGAATGTGTTTGTTTTCAATGGCCAGCTCACTTGTTTTGCTGGTCTAAAAAAGAATGCAGGGTGTTCCCCAGGGCTTTGACATCCGGAATCCTGGGAAGTCAGCTCGCGTTTTTTTCCTGCTGTGTTCAAATTTTAAAGACAGCGCTATTTTTCCGTGTGTTTTTTTCTTCGTTTCCCTTTTTTTTTTTTCCGTTACTTGATCAACATGGCAGGATCCGGCGATTACAAATTACCTCCTCAGGTTCAGCTCTTACAACCCACCTCCCAACTCAAGGGACTTATGACCATTATTCGGTCTAAAGAAACCCCTCGTTCTGATTTCATTTTCTATGCTGATCGTATCATTCGTCTGTTGGTCGAAGAAGGTGCGTGACTAAAACTAGATGAGGACGCGACTAAGATAGTCCATGCAGGTTTGAACCATTTGCCTGTCATTGACAAGGTTGTCAAGACACCCACTGGTGCAACCTACCAAGGTTTGGCCTTTGAAGGCCGTATTTGTGGCGTATCCATCATGCGCGCAGGTGAATCCATGGAACAAGGTCTTCGTGAATGCTGCAGGTCAGAAGACGAAGAACGCTCAAGAGAAAAAAAAAAGAGATCCATGTTACTAAAAGTGCCATTGTAGGAGTGTGAGAATCGGAAAAATCCTCATCCAACGTGACGAAGAAACGCATAAACCCAAGGTAAACATTCTTTTTTGTTTTTATATCCATTGAGCCAATTCTGAAATCTCTGACACATTCTCTTAGTTGTATTATGCCAAATTACCCAAGGATATTGCTTCTCGTTACGTCTTGCTGTTGGACCCAATGTTAGGTAACCTAAGGGGAAGAAGGGGTTCTTTTGGCATGCATTGTTTTGTAACACAAATTGCTTAGCTACGGGAGGATCAGCTATGCAAGCCGTCCAAGTCTTGTTGGATAACAATGTCCAGGAAGATCGTATTATCTTTTTGAACCTTCTTGCATCTCCTGAAGGTATCGATGCATTTGTCAAGCGATTCCCTAAGATCAAAATCGTCGCTGGTGAGGTGGACAATGGTCTGGATGAGAACAAGTACATCCTTCCCGGTTGTGGTGATTTTGGTTGCAGGTAATGAGATCAATTGTATAGTGTCTGATGACAGATAACAATTAACCGTCTACCTTCTAGATATTTCGGTACTGAATAAATTTGAAAACGCATGGTATTATTCCATTTGGAGGGGGACGGTCTGTGGGAAATCAAGAAAGAGTTCATCCAGCTGCGATGAACTCTTTTTTTTCTTTTCGTTTTTTTTGGGGGGAAGGGAAGAGGGGCATGGATATCGGAGCTCACACGGTTGTGTATGGCAAATCTGTTGTACTGAACGAACGTACGCGCTATGGAACTCTCTCTGTCTCTCTCTATTTCCAGCGTATAATAGCATATTGATTCATGTCCAAAGCAATTGTTTAGCAAATGATGCCTAGAATACGTGTGAGAAGTACGAGATGAAAAGAAAACTCATGGCATCAAGTGCTTTTTTTTTTTTTGCATTAATTCTTTGAGAAACCGGGGCTTGTGACCCGGAGTGAGCACTGCTGTCCCTGTGATCCATTGTGGGGACGCGACTATGTATCCCATTCGCAGCACTTCTTTATCTCCTCCTGGTCGGAGGTAAAGATCGGTGTAATAGCTATGAACGTTCGATTTGGAACTGTTATGAGCGGACGTTGAAAGTCCCAGCTTTGGCCCCGTTGCGTGACTCGGGTAAAGCAGCAAAAGGGAGCCGCGTAAAGTCCGCAAGGTCTCAAGCGTAAAGGAAGAAAGAACACAGCATAAAAAAATGTCTCTCATTGACGACTTCATCGAATCGTCTGAGGCAGCACACACACCTGCTGTTGCAGTATTTGGCGACAGTTATCTTAATCAGGGCACCTATGAAAATGGCTTTGAAAACCTTGACGCTGTCCGGGTACGTGCTTTTTATGTCAGAACTTCACTCTCCTCATGTCAGCCCTACCCACCATTTTTAGCTCGAAACGGGATATGTCTCCACTGGATTTGGACAGGTCGATGTCCCTATTTTTGCGCTTGAATATGTTTTGTTTCAATTGCCCGCATCCATTGTGGACATGGCGGTCTCCAACAATATTATGGTTGTGGCCCTGGATACGTTCCGTATTCTGAGGATTGATCTAGACAATACGTTGGAAGTAGAAGGTAGAAAAAGAGAAAAAAAAAGAAAGAAAGTGATGCCAATAGAGGATGTGTTTTTTTTCTTGGTAGAAATTGAAATCACGAGGAAGGCCAACGACGGCAAGATCGTTAAAATCTTCTTTGATCCTACGGGTCGACATCTTATTATTACGACGGACCATGGTGAAAACTACTATCTTTATGAAAAATGGAGAAGAACAAAACCCTTGGCAAAATTCAAGGTAAGCTAAAAAAAATCACAGCATCCATCATCGGTTGCTCAACATGGGAGAAATTGCAGGGCGTCACGATCTCTTCGATCGCTTGGAACAAGCAAGCAACACTTACCGATCCTTCCACCAGAGAGATCCTTATTGGTACCAGGAACGGGTTGATATATGAGGCTTGTTTGGAACCAACGGACGAGTTCTTTCGACGGGAAGAAAAGTATTTCAAACAAGTCTACTCGATTCATGAATCAACCATGCCTATCACGGGATTACATTTTGAGCAGTTTCCCGTAAACAGCCGCAAATACTTTGTGTTAGCGACAACACCCACACGGATCTATCAATTTGTTGGCTTTGTAGGACCAACCAGTGGCTCCCGCTCCCCGGCTGGCTTTGGTGAAGTGGAGGACCGCGGCGAAAAGGCGATGTTTGAGGGCTTATTTTCTAAATACGACGTGAATCCCGGTAATGAGAGAAAAGACTGATATCGCGAGATAAAAAGTCATGACTGATTGAGATGATGGTATCATTGTGCAGATTTTCAAGAGTTACCGGGTGATCTTCCTTTCAGCGAGGTCCATTTCTTTAGCCGTTTCCATGAACTACAACAACAAGGTGTTGCACAATCGTTTGCTTGGCTGACAGGTAAAAAAAAAAAGGATAGAGATAACACAATGAATGAACATTTATATGTATGTAGGCCCTGGAATTTATCACGGTGATCTCGTATTTGGATCACAGTCCGTTGGCGATCGGGTGATTGATAATGTCCAATTATTACAGTACGTTGCTCTCTCTTCAACTACTGGGATTAATTTATGGATCATTTAGGTATCCAGCGACGCCATCAGAAGACGATACTGGCAGACTTGTTACAGAAATCCCCATTTCGGTAGCATTGACGGAATTCCATTTCATCCTTCTTTACAAAGATCGTGTGCGAGCCATATGCCAACTGAATGATCAGATCGTCTACGAAGAAATGATACCCTTGGTAAGCAGATATCTGTTCAGGATGCCTAATGGATTCACTCTTTTACTACAGAACCCAGGCGAATTTGTTCTGGGTATGACGGTGGATGACACGCGCAAAACCTTTTGGATCTATACGTCGATCGCTATGTATGAATTAAAAATCAAGAACGAAGAACGCGATGTTTGGAAGCTTTATCTCGAAAAAAAACAGTATAACACAGCATTGAAGTACTGTACGGATCCAGCACAAAAGGATAAGGTGTATACCGCCCAAGCAAAAGACTACTTTGGTCAGCGCCGGTACCAGATGAGTGCACAGTACTTCGCTGAAAGCACTGTTCCTTTCGAAGAAGTGGCATTACAATTTGTAGAAAAAGACGAGCACGACGCGCTTCGTGTGTATTTGACCAAAAAGTTGGCGCGCTTCACAAAAAATGCAAGTCCCTTGTCGAGCGCCGTGTTTTTGTGTTCTAAATGATTGAGTTAATAGGAACGGACGCAAAAGACGATTGTTGCGACTTGGGTTGTGGAGATCTATCTATCCAAACTGGATGAATTGGAAGACTTGGCGTCGTCAGCACCTTGTTCTTCCGAGGAGGATGGCGCGTCTAACAAGATGGTGGCCTACTATAAAGAGGCTCAGAGTGAAATACGCGATGAGTTTAAATCTTTCTTGGAAGCCTACAGCAGCAATTTGCATGTGCCGACTACCTACCATCTCATCACCAGCCATGGTCGCAGTTCAGAATACTTGTTCTATGCTTCACTAATTGGCGACTATGAAAAAGTGATTAGCCACTGGATCATCGAGAAGAATTGGGATAAAGCGTTGGAAATACTGAGTACACAGGTAAAAAGAAAGGAAAACTGTAACGAAGAGCTAAGGTTATTATTATTATTATTTTGCACATGGATAGGGCAGTCCAGATGTGTTTTATAAATTCTCGCCTGTACTTATGGAAAATGCCCCGTATGAAACGGTGAACGTGTGGATGCGACAACCAAACCTTAATCCTCGACAGCTGATCCCAGCGTTGCTGAGATACGATCATGCAAAGATCGCCGACAAAGTCACACAGGTAGAAACAGAAAGAATGAACGTTGCTTATTAAAGCGGGATTACTTATGTGATGCAGAATCAAGCAGTGCGATATCTTTCCTATGTTGTCACCAATCTGAAGAACACAGATCCTGCCATTCACAATTTCTTACTCACGCTCTATGCCACCCAGCCCACTCGGGATGAAACAACCTTGTTGACCTTTTTAAGAAATGAAGTAAGTTTTTTTTTTTTGGATCCCTGTTGTGGGTAGATTGGTTGAGCAAAACATGGTTTGTCAGGGACGTGAGATGCGGTACAATTTGGATTATGCACTTCGATTATGCAGCCAAAACGGGCGAACACAAAGCTGTGTCCATATCTACAGCCAAATGGGTCTTTATGAAGAGGCTGTTAACCTCGCGCTCAAGGTAACATACGGAAACAAAGGGAAAGGGTTGAGCTTAAAATCGAATTTATCCAGTATCATGATTTGGAGCTTGCACGGATCAACGCGGATAAGCCGGAAGATGATGATGCTCTTCGTAAGAAATTGTGGTTGAGCATCGCAAAACATGTTGTTCAAGAGAAACGCGACATCAAGACGTAAATTTAAAACTTACACTCCTTTGCCTTTTTTTTTTTTTTTTTTTTTTTTTTTTTACTCATCATTATACTTTTTTTTTTTCGTAGTGCGATGGAATATCTACAGCAGTGCGAGTTGTTAAAGATTGAAGATATTTTACCCTTCTTTCCTGATTTCTTACTCATCGATGATTTCAAGGCAACTATCGACTAATGAGATAGAAAAAGAAAAAATGTTGACAGCTTGATACTATAGGATGAAATCTGTTCCGCATTGGAGGAGTACAACATTCGTATTGAAGACCTCAAGACGGAAATGGACGAAGCGACCAAGAGTGCAGAAAGCATCCGACTTGATATCCGCGAATTGAGAAGCCGATTCGCCTTGGTGAATGCTGTGGAGAAATGTTACGTATGCAACTACCCGTTGCTGACACGTCAGTTTTATATATTCCCATGCCAACACGTCTTCCATGCAGATTGTCTGGTGAACCAGGTATGTGTTTCTCGCAGGTTTAACACAGTTACGATAACCCATTTCATTAGATAAGCAAGTACTTGCCAACACCACAAATATGGCTATTGAGGAATTTGCAGGAGCAGTTATCGCGTGAGATGGCGGCACGTGGAAGAGCTAGTCCAGCGTCAGCTGCAGCATCCCGTCTAATGAGTGCAGCGGCAGGCGTGATCTTCCCGTCCGATGCAGCGGGTAACCAAGAAAATACGTTTGTGGTCGAACGGGTGCAGAAATTGAAGGATGAATTGGATGATATTATTGCCAGTGAATGTGCTCTATGTGGTGAAGTTATGGTCAAGTCTGTAGATCAACCTTTTATTTCGGACGACGAAGGGGATGTACTAGCAGCCTGGACTATCTAGATCCATCCTTCAAAGGATAGATCGGTGTGTTTTCTTTATTAAGAGAAAAAAAATTCTATTGTTCTTGATAGAGCCTATACCTTTCTTTTTGTAAAAAAAAAAAAAAATCAAAAATCAAAAACCATGATAAAAGTTACAAGTGGGGAGCATTGCTGGGAAAGAGAGGGTGTACCGAACGGTGGCTTGCTAAAGCCACAGCGTTGACGGGTTTTACTCATCTTCAGGGCTTTTTGGCGGACAAAAAAAGGTGTGCTTTCAGCTTCTGTAAGGTCGCCTTATCTCATGGCGCAAGGAAAACGTTCGGCAATTAGCAAAAGCATGGGCCGAAAGAAGGCCCAGGGTGCGACACAGCATGTCTCTGGACTGTCTTCCTCGAAATCGAATGCCAAACGAAAAGATGCGCCTACGCGGTATGGACAGCTCAGCAGAAAGCAGAAACAAGATCTGCTAGATTATGGCGAGCTTGTGCCAAAGGATTTCGAGGAGGATGAAGAGGAAGGAAGCCAGGACGAATCGGGACAGAAAAAGTAAAGTATAATAAATCTAGGCTACCGAAGAAACAGTCGTTAACTTGGGATTCTCATGTTCAGACGCCGTCGTGTCATTGATGAAGAACAACTCGACCGAGAATTAGAAGAAGAGCGCAAAAGAATGGAGAAACAATTTGAATCGAGCAGTGAGGAAGAAGAAGAGGAAGAGGAGGAAGACTGGCAAAAACCATCTGCCTATTCCATGCTTGTCGGTTCGCTCAAGAAAACATCAAAGAATCAAAGCTTTTACGAGAAAATCCAACGTGAGCAGGAGGGCATTGAAGATATTATAGAAGACGAGGAAGAAGAAGAGGAACAAGAAGATTTGGAAGCGCTTGATTCAGAGGTGATGTCCGAAACGGAAGGCATGGATGCTGAGGAGGAAGAGGCTGAAGAAGGACAGGAACCGGAAGAGGACGAAGAGGCAGAAGAGGAAGAGGAAGAGGAGATCATGATTGGTTATGAATCGAGTGATGATGAAGACGCGCTTCGTGGTAAGTGGCCGTCATTGTGCGCGCAAGAAATGGACATGAAGACCTTTTTTTTTCCGCTAGGCGACCGGTTCGAGACCCGATTTGCAGATCAGCAATCGATTGCGTTTGATGAGAAGATTGCACTTGTTGATCAAAAGAAATGGACCACGCAAGGATTTGAGGATGATGTGCTTAAAGAAGTGGTGTTCTATGGAACCGAGAAGGACAAGACGGTGAAAGATTGCCCGAAAATCGAGAGTTTGGAGCAAGCTCAGGTCAAGGAAAAGGTGGCAAGACATTGGAAGAAAGCCAACGAAGACTGTGTGGAGGAGGAGGAGGAGGAAGATGGTAAGCTTTTATCCGTCGGATGACAATGTATCTCGGGAACTCACGTGTGTAAAAGATGCAGACTTGTTTACTCCATTGCAAGAGAGCTTGTTCCGTCACATGAACCAGTACCGTGATATGATGTACTGTAACCGCACGATAGACAATGCCGCGGAAATTCGAAAGCTCTATGTTCTTCATGCATTGAACCATGTGATCAAGTAAGGAAAAATTAGCTTATCGCCGATTCCTTTTTATTGACGTTCGGGGGGTTTATCAGGACGCGCGATCGAATCATGAAGAATAATGCAAGAATCGCCAAGGAACAAAAGGAAGAAAAAGAGATAGGGTAAAGCAAAAAAAAAAAAAGCGAAGGAGATGCAGGTTTAACTGTGTGTTGCTTTAGAGAGTACCGTGATCAAGGATTTACTCGTCCTAGAGTCTTAATTATTCTTCCTTTCCGTAACTCCGTGGTGGACGTGGTAGATACCCTTATCCAACTCTCTGGAAGTGAACAGCAGGAGAACAAGAAACGTTTCTATGAACAGTTCAGCTTGCGAGACGAGGATGCCATTAACGAGGATAAACCGGCGGACTTCTTAGCTACATTTAAGGGCAACATTGATGATCATTTCCGGTTGCCAATCAAGATCACCAAAAAGACAATCAAGTTGTTCTCTGAGATCTACACATCGGATATCATTATTGCGTCGCCTCTCGGTCTTCGCACGCTGATCGGCAGTGAAGGGTACAGTGTCTAGCTATTCGTATTCCTTTGGTTCTCATATGGTGTATATATATATATAGGGATCATAAGCGTGAGTTTGACTTTTTGTCATCGATTGAGTTGGTTATCTTTGATCAGGCGAATCAGTTCTTGATGCAAAACTGGGAGCATATTGAGGTAAAACGATGCGTCCACGTGAAAGGATGTTGTTAACTCACAACTTGGGTTTTAGCATATATGCCAACATCTGAATCGGATCCCTTCGGATGCACATGGTTGTGATATCTCAAGAATCAAGAGTTGGTACTTGGATGGAAAGTGAGTAACGAGATAGCCTCATCTCTCTGTCTCTCTCTGTGTCTCTCTCTCTTGGCAATCGCTTATTCATTTTGTTTAGAGCGTCCTATCTTCGGCAAACATTGGCATTTTCGGAATTTCTGTCTCCCGAGCTGAATGCGCTATTCAACAAGTATTTTAAGAATATCAGTGGCAAACTTCGAATCAAACAAGCCTATGAAGGAAGTATTGTGGATGTGGTTCCTCAAGTACAACAGGTAAGAAAGAAAGAAAGAGAGAGAGAATCGTGCTGAAGGTGGCCATGATCTATAATAACCCATTCGATTAGACGTTTACTCGAATCGACACGACATCTTTAGCAGCAATGGATGACACACGATTCAAGTATTTTATCGATAAGGTGAGTGAGAGAAAAGAAAAGAAACAGGGGCATGTGTCTAACCTCTCGAGCCGGGAATGCAGACATTGCCGACACTTCGCAAGTCAGCTATTACACAATCGCATACGCTTATTTTTATACCATCTTATTTCGATTTTGTCCGTCTTCGTACCTACTTTGAAGATAACAAGTACTCATACAGCCCTTGTTGTGAGTATACTTCACCTGCAGGCATTGCTCGTGCACGATCGCAATTTTTCCATGGCCGTACCAACTTTTTGTTGTACACAGAACGTATCCATTTCTTCCGCAGGTAAAAAAAAAAAAAAAAAAAAAATTCAGGGGAAAAACCGTCGGTGTTCACACACATTCCATCTACTTAGATTTAATATCCGAGGTACTTTCCACGTGGTGTTTTATGGACTTCCAGATCATCCACAGTACTACACTGAAATTGTGAACTTTCTTGGACTGAAGTTTGACGAGGCGAGTGCTGCGGAAGAAGCAACGTTTTCTTGTACGGCGTTGTTCTCGAAGTACGATTTCTTGAAACTTGAACGCATTGTGGGAACTGAACGCGCAAAGAAGATGGTTGCAGCGCAGAAAAACGTCTTCATGTTTGCATAGATATATAAAAAAGGCATACTTTGTACAAATACAGCATCTTGGTCATTTTACGTAGTCAAATATTTTGATTTTTCATTATTTTTTTTCTTTTTTTTTTGAAAAAGGGGGAAATTGATTGAACTAGTGAGACATGAGAAGAAAGAAAAAAAAAAACAAGGATGAGTTATTTACAACGCCATTCTATTTGTAATTGGTAAGATAGGAGGAGGCAAGGACAAACATCGGTCGATTTGTTGTTGTGGTGGTGGTAGTAGTAGTAGTAGTAGTAGTATTAGTAGTAGTATTACTAGTGGATGGAGGTGGTGATGCTACTGAAGAGGAGGATGTTTGATTTGCTGGCTGTTGTGTTGATCTTGTTGGGTTGTTGTTATTATTATTGTCTTTTCTTTTTCCGGTTGTATTCTTTTTAGAAGCGCGTGTATCTGATTTCTGTTTGGCTGTTTGTGATCTGTTTAAGGATGCATTCATTTCTCTTGCGGGTGATGCCAGTGGGGAGCTTGTCAGTTTTCCAAAGGTTGAGGGCGATGTCTTGTTGAGGGTGGGATCCATTCCATTTGGACAGGTAGCCAGGAACTTTGTTACGTCGTCGAGGTTACTGAAGGGAAGACTGGGTGGCGGTGAGGCAGCGGAAGACTGAGATGAGAGGGTTTGTTGTGACATCAGATTGGCCAGTTCGATGGAGGTTGGACTGTCTACGCTCGTGATGGGGGGAATTGTGGAGGTTGTCATGGCTGTATCCATATCGGTAGCTCGATCAGATAATTCTGCTGATTTAAACAAATCAAAATCACGGAGTATTGCATCGAGATCGGCAGCATCTTGTTCTTGCTGTGTTGCTTTTTGACGTGCCATACGCAGGGCGTTGTGGGCCATTCGGACATTTTTGCTGTAACGGATAATCTTTCCATTGGAGGAGCGTTTAGGTAAAGGCAGTGGCACAGAGGCAGCGGCGGCGCCGGCGGCGCTGTTTCCTGTTACTGAGGTCATGGGTGTGGTATTGGCATTTTCTGCAGGGACAAAGTTTCCTACAAAATCAGCGCAGTAATTCAAATTTGGTCTTTCCAGCATATTGTTTATGCTGTCACCAAAGGGTGTGTTTCCTTCTAGACCCAGTGGGAAGAACGAGTCATCCAACATGTTGAGCAGATCCGAGCTACCGAGGGTTGCCATGGGACTGTCTGTGCAGGATTTTTCATCGTTTTGTTTATGTTGTTCTGTATAATTCATAAGCGATGTTGTTGTATTATTATTATTATTGTTGTCGTACGCGATGTTGTGATGAGCGAGTAGGTTTTTCAGGCGATCACATTCTTGTTCGAGTTGTTGTATTTTCTTGTGTATTTTATCACAATAGTGATTGCCATGTGCTTTCACTTCCACCATTGTACCGACGAAGGGGCATCCTTTTTCTGCATAGTCACAAGGGTAGAAGCGGCATTGACTTTCATGGAGTGGTGTATCTTTTCGTAGAAAGGGTTTGCAATCTGGTACGGCATTTGGACAGGATAGAAGTTCATAGTCACATTCAGATTGATGTTGTTTTAGATCCATCAGACGAATGGTTGATTTGCAACCTCGTGCACTATTTGGACAATCGACTTTACGGTATTCGCACTAAATAGAAGTTAAATGAGATGAAAAAGAAGAAGGGCAAGGTGATAGTTTACGTGAGCTGCGTGATCGTCCGAAAATATGCCTTGCCATGGACAGCCTAGAGGGTGATATAGACATCGGGAACGTAAGCGACCAATTTGACGCTGTACAAATTTTGAGGGTTGGAACAGTGTCTTGTCTATGACTGTTTGACAAAATGGACAGGTTGTATGTTGTTCTGTGTATTTGTTGATACAAGTTTGACAAAAGATATGATCTGTAGAAAAAATAAAGATTAAAAAACAAGAAGTGTGTGATATTGTAGGACACCAGTGAAAAAATTTTCCTTGGAACTTTCTCACCGGGCCCTTTTTTGTTGTGTCATGGAGAAAAGGGAACATGAGAGAAAGAGAGAGAGAGAGATTTACCTTCAGGACAACGTACTTGAATTGGTTCCTCTAGTACATCTATTTATGAATGGGCATGCATTGAGTGATGTGTTGGAGAGGAGTGGTAGTAATAGTTGTTGTTATTTTTTTTTATACCTTGACATAACCCACATAATAAATCAGGAAAGGGATCTTCGAGGAGAACATCTCTTCTTAAAGACATGAGGAAAAGTAATGGAGTTGAATGGGATGTATAAGAATGGTTGTTAATGAAGCAAAAGGTGAAAGTTTAAGTAGGGAGGGTATAAGGTCGAAAGAGGGAGAGAAAGAGAAAGAGAGAGCAGAAAGAGAAGGTTAAAGGCGGGCTGGGATGGAGGGACGCGACGCGAAAATTGGACGCGTATCCTCAAACATCAATTTCCTTTTGCGGAGAGAGAGTGAGAAAGGGAAAACAGTCGCGGTGTCAAAAAAAGGGGATGAACACAGACAGTGACGTTCTCTATTTCTTTTCTTCTTTCAATGTCAAACTTTATAGTTGTATTTATATTTACTTTTTTTTTGTTCATCCATTATCACAGCAAAGGTTGTAGTACAGAAGATCAACAAGCTATGCAATTTCCTAATTCATGACAAGGTCCCCCCTTTATAAGGTAGATGGATAGGTCTTATGCATGATTCACATACACTTATCTAGTTATATACCAAAGAAGATGAAAGATGAAGAAGAAGAAGAAGATGATGATGATGATGACGAAAAGGGGGAAGGAAGGAAGGAAGAGAGAGAGAGAGAGGAGATGGTCTCTGTTTCGGTGATCCAAATCGTTTCAAGGGATCCGCGTGATCAGGTGAAATGTAGGGTCAGGTGAGTAGTAGGTTTATAGTACACTTTATAATGTTTCTTTTTTCTTTTTATTCCTTGAACGTTTCTTTTTCCTTTTTCCTTTTCTTTTTTTTTTCTTTATTTTCAGAAAACCCCTTTTTTCCTTTTTCTTAAGAAAAAAAGAGAAGAAGTTAGTTATTCCCCAGGAGATTAACAAGAGAGTGGCAATATCCCCAATCCAAGCAAATCTCTTATTCCTCTTTTTCTCTCTTTTCTCTCTCTCAAAAGAATATGATTTCTTTATCGATATCCAATCCTCATGACGGCATAACACAATCAAATCAAAAATCACCTTTCTTGTTATTATTATTATTATTTCTATCTGCAAGTTAAAAAAGAAAAAACAAAAAAAAAAAAAAAAAAAAAAAAAAAGAAAAAGAAAAAAAAAAAAAACGAAGAAATCAAAAAAAAAAAGGAACCCCGCCCTCTATCTATTATATATTTTTATATATATATATATATATATATATATCTCCACACATCACCACACATGCCATCACGATCAACTATCACGGCAACTAAACCACGACGTTTTATTACATACATTCTATCACTTCTTGGACTCGATGGAATTGCATTTGCAAATCAACAAGATGTACCTTCTTCAAGTATCCTCTCTGATTCAACTCTCCTTGTCAGTCATGATGATTATTTGGATGAAAAACAGAATTATGCTGATCCATGGGCATTACAATCCTGGATAACTGGTCTACCAAAGGTCGCTCTTTGTCATATCCTATCAGCAACTGCCATCCAATATCCCAAGATCATTGAGGATTATTATCAATCTACCAACTCATGGATGATTACAACAACAACTACTACTACTCCATCATCCAATAATGACCTTGGTAATGAACTTGAGATGATTCGACATCGAGCAAGTCAAATAGTACATGACCTTGATCATCTTCGTCCAAGTGAACAATTTGCAAGAGCAATCGAGGTTGCTGATGAATTACATCGCCTTGTACGTTTAACCAGTAATATCCTCCATGCTCCCACCCATGGCCATTCACTGGTTGCTCTCTTGGGCTTACTGGTCATTGTTCTGGAAGGTTTAAAAGCCCCTCCTGAGGTACGTCAACATGTCTTTTATCATGCCAAGTTAGGACGGATTGTCATTTTGGAAATGGCCACTGTCCTCAAGAATTACAAAAATCCCATCCTGTCCCCCACTCATTGGTCTCTTTCACTCAACGTCTTGGACAAAGACCGTCATTGGCTAGACCAACTGGAAGAAGCCTGTGCCAAAATGGCTCGCTATGATGTCACCTGGGATTTTCGACAGGAATATGAAGACGTTCTGAAAATTGCAACTCAGTACTGTACTTCCACACATCTTTGATTATAAATAATAATAATAAAGAAAAGAATCCTTTATTATGCAACTCTTTTTTTTTTTCATTTGCATTGTCAAACACTTGAGGGAGGCAACAAAGAACACTTTTGCCCTCAACTTTCCCTCCGACTGTCAAAAATAACAAACTTTCCATTTTCCCACATGAAGCATGTAATACTCTATATCACACACCCGGTTACTCATGAAAAAGAGAAAAAGTAAACCTATTTTTGTCTTGGTCATAGAGAGAGAGAGATGGAGCGTAGACCGAGGAGCGGTACCTGAATCGGAACATCCCCCCCTTTTTTTTCATGCGTGCCAAAGGGGAAGAACAGAAGTGAGATCGGCGTAGGTTATCGGAGATAGATAAACCCGATTTGCATCAAAAAGTAATAATTCATTGACACTTCCGTTCATTCCTGTCATGAACAAACCACGCGTAGACAATTTAGCTGTTTTCAAAACCCCTCCCCCATTAGTTAAGGATGCTCGGTCAACACAAGAATTCCCCGTGACAGCTCCGACCTCTCTTTTTTCCTTTTTTTTTTTTTGGTAACCTGAAACACACATCCTCTATGACCCGTAAACACCATAAATGGATCTCGGGCTACAGCTATCTTTGGAAATTGCGATTCTACGAACTAACCACGCATCACATAAGATGCAGGTAAAAGCTTTCGCAACTTGAACTGGCTCCAGGATTTCCATGCTGCCACGTGTCTCTGTCTATCTGTCTCTTCCTTCTTCCCTCTCTCCCTCCCTCTCTCTTTATCTATCTGTCTCTCTCTCTCTCTCTCTCTTTCCGTGGCCTCCGTTCTCTATCTCCCCCTCTCACAGATGACAATGGTAATGAATGCGATAAACAGTTTATGATGATGATTTGACATGACAATGATCCATTTCTATCGGGTTTCATAAACCCTATTGCCGAAGAATGCCAGTTCATTTTAGTAAACAATATGCATACCATGCTTCAAATGCACATCAAGGGATCCACGATAAATGTTGGTAAAAATAAAATAAACATAACCCGTTATCAGTGCGGGTCAGTACCCCAAAAGAAAAAAAAACAACGCGTAGAAGAAAGAATCCATCCATTTACGTAACCCCCTCCCCCTCCCCTCTCTTTCTCTCTCTCTGAAATAGTATCTGCATACCCACTCATGGCAATTCCACAGCGTTTGATAGAGGTGCACAAATCGGTGCTATGGTACAATGTTTTTTTCTTATCGGGATAGGTAGTACTGTAATTTACATGTGAAAAGGAGTTTCAAGGCATCATGCATGAGTGATGCCTGCATCACTGTCTTGCAGTGTCCGTATTTGATCGTACTTGAGCAATTGCGATGCGACATCCTATAACAAATCCAAATTCAATTTACTTTGCTTTCGTTATCAGTCCATCATTTTACCTTTTCCAGCTTGGCAAGAAGCCGCATACTGGTGGTATATTCGTCAGCCATCTCATGGACATTTGAAGGTGGGGTATCTGTAGTCCCCCCCAAAAAAAAATGAATCACCTGCTTTCATTGTGAAACACTTACTATATTCTTCTTCTTCTTCTTCTTCTGCATGATCAAATGTGCACTCGTTGACTAATTGTGATGGTCGTGCGATCGCATCTTCGATAAGAGGTGCAAGGTTTGTTGGCATCGTTCTACGTTCTTCAATGACCTCTTCCGTGATATCACGGGCAACATCTTCCAGTTCTTTTACTTCTCGTGCTAATGCTTCATCCAATGGTTCTTTGCAGACATCAGAATCTTTCCATGTATCGCGCCTTGTTACATACCACTATCAAAATCAATACTTGCTATGTCCCCATTTTCCAGTTTGATATTCCCACTTAAAGACCGAAAAAGTTCTCTAACCCACTACATCCATAGAGTTAAACAGAGAACCCAAAAGGTACTCTTTCTTTTTCTTGTCTTTTTTTTTTTTTTGCCAACCTGTTCCATGTGTGCTTCGACATGGCCTGGTATGTTCTCATTCACGGTTGTTTTTCCGCGGAGTTCTTCTTTCAATGCTTCTGAAGACACATGTCGCCATGCATCCATCATGGAGTAGATGCTATTAATGTTTGCTAAATCAATCTTTCTGGGCACGTCGTCTTCCATCGTTGCACCCTCAATGGAACCAGGAGAAGAGGAGGCCACAGCATGAATCCATCGTCACAAGTGGCTTTTCACGAACTCGCCATGTTGCTGCATCTGCATATTCACACTCCGTTGCTTCGATGAAGGTACCACTATCTTCATTAAATGTCACGTTTCACAGAAATGTAATGCAAAGAAACCGTGCGAAACCCCATATCGGACAGAGAATTTGACGGCACCGATTGATGAAAAACCATACTGTTCTACTGTCTAATTGTACAACTTTTTCTTGCACTACGCTAAACTATGCATCGATGAAGAGCCAAGATGGAATTTAGCATGTGATTCTTAGTGAATGCATTGAGTGACAGTACTTTGCTTACCTGGTGATGAACAAGACTAAGTAATACACAAACAGTTACAAATGATCATGGATGCATATTCTATCAAACCTAAATACGCAGATCTAAAGCAAACAAAAAAGAAAAAAAAGCTCTTTCAAGTGTCTGTCACATTCTTTTATTGTATGCGCTCCTGTTGTTGGGCATTTGGGAAAAGGCAGAGTCCTTTCAGAAATAGACGAACATATCACAGTAGCCCATATCAAATGTATCACTAGAAGGATTTGACCGACGTAAAACGAGCGCATTCTCTTGTAATTGATATTGGTCCCATTGATACAAAGCGACTTGGTGTGAATTTCACGAATACGAAATACACGTGCTCCAATTAAATGAACATTCCTGCATTATTGTACGATATCATCACTGTATATCAATTAAAGAACAGCATAGTAGAGAGCATAATGCTCCCTCCGTGTC
This sequence comes from Saksenaea vasiformis B4078, assembly GCA_000697055.1. NCBI lineage: Eukaryota > Fungi > Mucoromycota > Mucoromycetes > Mucorales > Saksenaeaceae > Saksenaea > Saksenaea vasiformis. The sequence continues at coordinate 17,661 of JNDT01001131.1, forward strand.
TGTTCATCCTTACAAGTCAAAAGGTATGCGCGCTAAGTTTGTTACTAATTTATTCTTGTCTTTTCCAAGACGGATCAAGAACAAGTTAATCAGCATTTTTTGTGAGGTCTCCGTTTATCTCTTCAGAAATACATAGATGGGACTTATCCCTCAAAAAAATACTAGCTTGTGAAATGATGCGGATCATGCATAACATTAAAAAAATATCAGCACGAACTACCTGGTCGAACTCTGTTGCAAATCCTCATTTTATTGAGCTTTTTCTTCTTCCTTTCCGCCATTTCCGTTATCAATAGAACCTTCCACACAGCCTATCTCGTTGTGAAGGAGATCCGTGACTTTAACAGAAAAGTCCATCTGCGGCGAGTCAGAATCTGCAATGTCAAAGCTTCGACAAAACGTCAATGGGCCTTCTGGAATTGGACATTGGAAATCCTTCGTAAGCTCACAGAGAGGAGAACCAAGCTTAACTGTCGTGCCGCCTTGATGGATCTTAAAATCGACGCTGTCTCCGAATCCAGCCGGTCTATCAAGGGTGCCTTGAACTTCCAAGGTTATTTGGGATCCCTTTCCTCCCGGGCCTCGCGCGACCTTGACGTCCTGAATCTCTAAACCAGTGCCTTTTCCGCTACAGACGTTGTATGAAGGTGACATTACAGTCATTTCAGAGTTTTCATTGCCATCGATGCATCCGCAAGTCACAAAGCTGACAAGCGTAAACAGGAGGAAAGACAGAGGCAAATGCATAATGTGTTTTACAGAAACTAAAAAAAAAACATCTCTGCCAGTAGCAATCTTATATACGCAGAAAGAGATAAAAAAAATGAAATAGGAGGACAAACAGAAATTTAAGTACAATGTAATCTGCGACCAACGTGGTGCATACATAATGTGTTGCTTGATATGCAATCCATTGATCAAGGAGAAAGGCAGTTTTATCCCTGGATATCAGCAATTACAGGCACGATGTCAAACTGAGAGCCTTCAATACGGCCTACCCCACAGAGACGACAAGAGCTATTTAGTCTATTCTTTCTGTAGGAACGGACAGGATAAATAAAAAGTAAGGACTAGCCGACTTTTGATCTAATTACTTCCAATTTTTTTTTGATTTTGATTCGATCGTCGCCAGATTTGCCGTTATCCTGTGTGGACCTACATTCACGATACTTAGGATCTACAAATCACTTGTCTCCTTGATCGGTGGATTGCATGTCAATCGTCCACGTACCGCCATAAGTACAAGCATATACTACTGAGAGCGTCGCGCTTGCTGCACTCCAATGTCAACGCTTTACTGTTGTATCGAGTCCATCTATCCGCAACCCCTCTCTCTTCGCTGCTGCCGACATTATTGGATATGAAGTCAATCAGAGCAACCGTTCTGCATCAACGATAAAAGCTTTATCAAACAATAGCAAAGAGGCTCGTTTGTTCTGTTTAAGGAACCGCACTCTCCAACGTTATTTGCGAAATTAACTGCTGCCCGTCGTAGCTGTAGACAGAATTTCGCGTAGGCTGTACAAGAGATGGAAGAACGTACGCGATTCTGCATAGAGAATGAATTGGCATCCTTGCCGGGATAAACTTTATAGAACAGATCCAAATAACAAGCAAAGAGTGACGCGTCCCATTGAACACTCGTCGCGTCGCATTATCTGAAACGCATTTTTCAATGAAACATTGGAGAATTCCCCGCAGTGAGCCAGCACAGTGGCCTTTGATGCAAAGATGTCCTAAGATTCAAAGAAATCTTATTTGGAACTAGCTTAAAGTTGGCGCAATTTATTCTGGATAGACTACGTATGAATGCTATCGTGATTGCGGAAATCAATGGAACTTCTCAGACCAACAACAGGAGAGCGATCTGCGTTGATCAAGCGGAAGCTGATATGCACGTTGTCCATAAAATATTGTCGGCAACCTGAATACGCCATGATAGTTGAATGGACCAGGTTGGGACCGCGCAGTTCAAACCGTGCTGACCATCACAGGCATTGATCGGAGCATAAACAACACATTGGCCTCAACACAGATGGCAGATGTTCACTTATTCAACGGGTCTCGTGAACAATGGTGACACCATGATACTATCAATGTTCGCACCAGTACCTAGCCTAGTACAGTCTTTGTACGGAGGATAATACGGCGCGATACAAAGGTAAGTCGCATATATATTTGACCATTTTTTAAATTGTGTTTACAGGGTTGTTGTCAACATCTTGCTTTTCTGTCACTCATTCATTCATGTGTCTGAAAAGCGTATATCTCAGTCAATTCTATACTGGATACATTTAAAAACCGTGCGTCACCGGTTAAAGGATAGGCCTCTCATCTATTTAGTATACACGCTAACACTTTTGCAGTGCACCACTGGGTTCCCGTAAATTACACGTGGATAAGGCAGGCTGATGATGGAAACCTGCGACTTTCGTCCGATGTGTCCGAAGGCAATTCCTTACCACGCGACAGTACCCTTTGGCATGTACTAGAAAGGAAACTGAGTTGCAAAAAATGATGGTTGGCCATCCACAACTGTCACACGTTTTCCATTGATGACTGCTTTGCCAAGCAGGAAAAAAAAAGTTCACCTTAAGCAGATTTCTCGACGTCGCGATTTTTGCAGCATGAGTTTTAGCGGATGGAAAAAATATATTGAGGAGGGCGACATGGTCATCATGTACCTTGTAAGTTGTGAAATAATAACCTAAAGTTTTAAAAAAAAGCTTGTACCAATGACCGGATCAGACCAAGGACAACATGAGTCCCATTATTGTTGCAGCAGACGCCGAGGTGCATAATCGTTTCGGTATATTCAAGCATAACGATATGATTGGAAAAGAATTTGGTTCAAAGGTTAGGACAATAAAGAAACAGTGTCGTTTTATTAATCGATTTTTCATTTTATTTAGATGGTTTCATCGAATTATCGTGGATTTGTTTACCTTCTTCATCCAACGCCGGAGCTCTGGACTTTATGCTTGCCTCATCGAACGCAGATCTTATATATTGCTGATATATCGTTTATTACAACCTATCTGGACATGAAGCCTGGTGCCCGTGTAGTAGAATCAGGTACGCATTCGAATGGAAGGAAGAAGAAAAAAAGTGCCCTCTAGTTAATGTTCACATGTAGGCACTGGTAGTGGTTCTTTCTCTCATTCTATTGCAAGAACCATTGCACCAAACGGAAAGCTGTTTTCTTTTGAATATCACGAAGGGAGAGCACAAGTAGCCGCTCAAGAATTCAAAGAGCACGGCTTCGGTGATATCATCGAGATTCAGCAACGCGATGTTTGTAAAGATGGATTTGGCTTGACGGATGCTGTGAATTCAGGCAAGCACGTTACTCGTTTTAGAAAGGGCCACCTAAACTGTGGAACATGTAGTGTTTTTGGATCTGCCTGCGCCATGGGAAGCTGTTGCGTCCGCTAAAGCTGCATTCAAGCAACATCGGACAGGAAAAATATGTTGTTTCAGCCCGTGCATTGAACAGGTGGCAAAATCGGTCAACGCTCTGAACGAAAACGGATTTATTGGTAGGTGGGGGAGCTGTAAGGATGGGTCGATCATCTAACAAATCGATCCTAGATATTACCATGTACGAATGCTTGATCCGCAGCCACAGCTTCATTCCGTTACAGAAACTTAGCTTTACCGAAGCAATTGAACAAGCAAAATCTCAACCGCAAAAGCCTCAACCGCAACCGTCTAAGCGCAAGTATGCAGAACTCAACTTGGAAGATACGTTGAATACAATGCTGGTGTCTAAAACACCACTGGAAACCCGCGGTCATACTAGCTATCTCACCTTTGCTACTTTTCTTCCCGCCATTGATAACAACCTCGAACCATGCATTATTGAACAAGATGACGACGAATCGGCAACATCTGCATCATAATTCATCTCTCTTTAAAAAAACCGCAGATTTTATTCAAGTTGTATAGAAAAGGTTCCCTTAGAGAGTACATGTAAATGACAAACATACACGCATTATTTCCCTTTTGTGAATCGAGTTCATCAAACATGCCATCTTGTTAATATGGGGACGCAGTAGAGCCCTACAGACTATTTTACAGACGTAACATCTAGACCTTCATATTTTTTACTATTGATACATCAGGCTTCACAATGTAGAATAGGAAAGCATGTCCACTGGAGCGACTGTATCTGGATTGAAGGGAGTTATTGGACTTAGTTGTCACACCTATGTTTTCTTCTATTTTTTAACGTGTTTAGCGAGAGTAGATCTGCGCGGACTCGACTTCGGGTGGACGCCCTCGATCTGAATGGAAATGCGCATCTGATTGGAGACCCTGCGTTCACGAGATAAATAAATTAAAAAAAAAAAGACGTGTTTGCACGCACTTGATACGTTGTTGATTCAGCTGCGATGGTCCTTTAATAATGCATGAATTCAAGGATACACTTTGGATTCTAGAGTCGAATGACACAGTCTTGGATGAAGGACTCAGTGAGATTGGGAAGCAGTCCAGTAAATGTTGCCCTTTTTCTTTTTTGCCTTTTGCTTATTTCTTCGGTATGCACTGCTGCAGTAATCAATATCATATGAACTAAGTGTATAATTGATAGTTCGAGTTGGTTGAGGTGAGCCTTCGTCCTGTAGCCCTCCTAGTATCTGTTTTCCTTTTTCTCGTTTTGTCAAGTGATTTTAAGGCTATGAGGAACCGAATCTCTCGTAAGTAGATTTGCACTTCTTCTCATAAATGATGTATTAACAGTGCATATCTTGTTTTCTGGCAGCACAATGAACAGCAAAGCATCGTCTTCTATACGTATACCTGCAATTCTCCCAATTGTAAGAGTTCAGATACGCCAGCGGTCTATACCTCCTACTTATTTTACAACCACTTCACCAACTATGGATGGAACGTTAAAAGATTTTGGTAGCCTGCTCTTGTTCAACGCTGTATGGATTGTGAAGGTCCAGTAACTAGGGGCCTACAGCTCCAGCATGAACTTGACTTCACAGAAATTTTGTCCTGTGGATTGTCCAACATCATTCGTCGTGTGATCCTTGTGGATGGAAACAGAGTTCTCATTTACTAGCGACTTGGCCACTAACAGACACATGCCTAGCAAGGGAAATCTCAACTATGAATGAACTGTGTACCAGCCCTTCTTTAACTTTTCGGAATGCCGCTTGGAATACAAGAAAGGGCTGTGAGTTTACGAATAGATACACAGCCCTCTAGCGGTCCATATTCTTTGTTTTTACTAGCGTACACTCGTCTTCATTGCCCGTCTTCTTTGGGTTGTCCCGTGATTTGGCTAAGTACGTTCCTTTTCGCTAACTTGGAGCTATGTACTGTCTTATTGGAACATAATTTACTTTGTTCTCAATAGACATTTCTCCAATAGTGTGATGATAAGAAAGCAGATAGACGTACTTTGTAAATTTTTCCTGATCCATTTTTTGACTAGTCCCAAGCCATTTAATTTCGCTGTTTGAAATATGAATCCGGCACCTGTTCCGATCAGGCGTGCTTACATACGTTACACCACGAAGACACACAGCGATTCGGTAGAAAATTACCCGTTTTACCGTTGTGTACTTGCGGGTTGCGCACATGCCATATCATGTTTGGCCTCCAGCCCGTCGTCGCACCAGCCTTATCATTGCCTATACAACCAAAGTTTGCGGTAAGAACTGAATGCACATTCGTTCACTCGTTACTTCCCCAGACCAGATCTCATTTTTTTTTGGTAAAGGTCCAAAAAAGGAGAATGAAAGCTGGTTGCACAGCAGCAGAAATCATATGTTAGACGGATGACGTGAGAAAAAAAAAAGCGAGCAGGGCTTAGATGTAACATGTCAATGTTGATGTTCAGGAAAGAAAGAAACAAACGATTGGTAGCTTGTTACACATAAGAGGCTAATGGGATGAGAGGATAAATTTATTACAGTGATTTGAGCTTTTTCTGAAGCTTGAAATGTTGAGCATATTTTTGGGAAAGTATGCGCACGACTTTGTACAAAATGACTGCAGGAACAGCCAAAATGGCAATGAGCAGAGCGTATATGTCTAGATTGTGTGCCTTAATAAAAGATAACTGGCGTGCTACATCATATCGGTGTGGTATTTTTCCATCCTTGGCTGTGAATGCAACTTCTTCCACAAGATCTGCACCGCGGATGGTTCCATGTCGAGAACGGATCTGCACCAGAGCTTTGTAGCGGTTGACGTTGGCTTGAATCTGTCCATCTTCATCACGAGCCACTCTACGGAAAACGTCCTTCATCTTCTGTTGTGAAGTGTTGTGGTCAATAAATCCGCCAAGGTTGTTTCGTTCGACAGTCAAAGCATTTCCAGGTTGATCACCGAAGAAGGGGAATACGACGAGTCGCTTTCCAGCAAACAAACTTTCGAACATGGAACCCGCACCACCGTGAGATACAAACATGATAGTGGAGGGATGATTCAATATCGCCGGCTGAGGGGCCCATCGAACCATGCGTGTGTCTGACTTAGGATTGTTGAACATATCTGCGATGATGTATTTCTTCTTCGACGAGGTTGTCACGGATTCGGGGAAATTGTCTGTTGATGAAACAGTTGCCCACAAGAAACCATCGAGATTGCCTTCCTCAACACTTTCCAATAACGACACCAATAATTGTTCAAGAGACTCGGTTGTTGCTGACGCGTGCTGGCCGAAAGCAATGTAAGCGACTCGTCTGTGGCTATCCAAATACTCTTTCAAGTCGTCTGACAGTGGCTGGTACTGTCTTGGTATAATAGGGCCAATCAATTCTGATAAGGGTCCGACGGGGCGTGGCGATTCCAGACCAAAGAAATTGTTGATCAGTTTCAAAGAGTCGACCCAATCCTGATCTGCAGGACCCATGGAAGCATCGACACCAACACTCTTCTTCACTCGGATCAACTCTTTCATTCCTTCGCCTGCAATGCCGACTGCCCGCAGGGGAAATATGATTCGGTTATAAAATCGTGTAGCGATCGATTCATAAACGGTGGTGGGCTCATAGCGGGTGAAGACGTCGTCGTTGATGTAAGGTGCTGAGGTATCTGTTGGATAGGTTTAGATACAAACGCACACTCATGATTCTAGAACCCACCTCTCGATATCGCTAGGGACATCGACACAATAAAGGGAATCTTTGCTTGTTTTGCAGCATCAACACATGCTGTAACAAAATGGTCGCAGATAGCCAAATCAACCTTACGTTCCTCGATCATTTTTTTATGTGCTTCGAATTCTAAATGCACGATCATCAGAGGTCAGGAGAATAACGAAATTCTCTTTTCGTTTACCTTCTACATAGGTACGCGACATCATCTTTAGCATCATTTCCAGTTTCGGCAATATCCCTTCCTTCTGAATGTTCTGCATCATTTTGCCAGAGGCCATGCGTGAGGGACCCATGGATACTGTATCAACGTGTGGATAAGCCTTGCCAAATTTTGTATGATCATCCTATGTTTTTTTTTTTTCCTTTTCGTTAAATCGAAGAGCAGAAGAAGGTGTTATCGCCTACCCTTGTGATGTATATTGTTTGGTGACCACGTTGGCTAAGTTCTTCCATAATGTTCAAAACCCATGTAACATGGGAGGAACCTCCCATGAGAGCGGAAAACATGATGGTTTTAGGCGTTCGGAAGTCTTCTATCAGTTCTTCTGTGTGTGCTGTTGTTGAGAGGCATAGTAAGCCTAGAGCTGCATATGTGATTGATCTTGACCACTTCATTGTTGTGCTGTGTTGCGATGGAAGTTGGAGTGGCGATGTAAAATCTGTGCTTTTATAAACGCACGAGCGATCAAAGGTATCGGGATCATTTTTCCCGAACCGCCGGGCAGTAATCCCAGTGAGATCGCCGCCGGACTTTATGAGTCAATTTTTCCAAAATGCGTTCCTGTAACTTTATTTCGGAGTAAATAATTCCGCAACAGATCCTATTGGACCCTACGTCGGGCTAGAGCTCTTTGTCTAATTTCTTCAATCTCTTTCGCTCGCCGCTTGTGTCTATCTTGAGTGACTTGTTCCGAATGTGCGCCTCCTTTGACTGCGCCCGCCTTTGTTTCGTCTGGTTTCTCCGTGCTTTCCATCTCTAGTACATTTGGCCCATGCTCGCCGTTTAGTCTGGTTTTCGGCAGTTTCCGTATCCGTACTTGTCCCTCACCGTTCCGCACCCAGTCCCATAATATCTTGCTTACGCCTTTCATTACTGCTTTGTTGGTATACGTCACGTGCATGTACAACACCCAGTCCAGGTCTGCATAAAGAATTTTGTGCCGATCCAGCATATCCGAGAAGGAACACAAAGGATGCAGATGCAGAGCTACTAAAGCACCAGATCTTACACCGAACGATCCTTCATCCGCAGCCAACCCTTCTGTCAGATGCTCATCAGGGGAGTAATGAGAGAAGACGCTCCTGTTGACTCCTTTGTTTGCGATGTTTGTAAAATAGCCTGCAAGGAACGATTTCAATATGGGCACCGGATCAACGGTTTCTCCGTTGCTATCGTCGCCAATTTTACGTTTTCCCTTAACTGTTTTTTTCTTCTGTCGTTGCGCACGGGTAATCGGTAGTTCAAGCTTTTCCATGACATCAACAAGCTGACTGCGCACGCTTGTCGCCATCTCTAATACTTTCGAGTTGATCCAGTGTTCTCGGCACCAGCTTCTGTCTTTATCATGACGTTTCCATTCTTTCCATACATTAAGGTAAGTCATATGGTCGCCAGTATGATGAGCAAACTTCAATTTACACTCTTCCGCCCGGATCATCGCTTCTTCTCCGCCCTTACTGCGTGCACTCGGTGCTCGAAACAGATCATTCTCGCCAGCAAGAATGCTTACGATGGTTAAGACTTCATCGCTACAATGGTATTCCTCGGCAGAACTTATTAAAACCCTGGCCAGGGAAGGGGAAAGGGGGAAATAACTCATTTTGTCGCCCAAGGGTGTGAGTTGTCCCGTTTCCTGGATCGCACCGAGGAGATACAGCTGTTTCAATGCGTTTTTCACAAGCGTCTCATCCGGAGGATCAATGAATTCGAAGTTCAGCACGTCCACGATACCCATTTTCTTTAAAGCCAAGACAGTACTCAAAAGACTACTTCGCTGGATCTCTGGAACAGTGTTTGGTAACATGCGATCGTAGCTCTCAGGATTGTAGAGCCTATAAGCTTTTCCTGGAGCAGTTCTATCGAAATCAGGAAACGATAGTATTAGCATTTTCTCAAATGCCTAACATGTTATACTTGCCTACCAGCACGCCCAGCGCGCTGAGTGGCGGCAGCTTGACTAATCTCAGTTACAAGCAGAGCATCCATCCCTGTATTGGCATCATACGACTTTTCCTTGACAAATCCTGAATCAACCACATAACGGATTCCTGGAATCGTTACGGACGTCTAACGGGATGTGTTCAGTCGTATTCCAGTTTTTCCAGTTCAGATTATTACCTGTGCGACGTTAGTGGCAAACACTACTTTTCGCACACCCTCTGCTGGCAGCTCAAACACAGCCTTCTGGTCGTACGTCTCCAGACTGGCATAGAGTGGATAAACCGCAACATCTTTGACTCCCCGACCTTCCTCGTAAAAGCGCACCTGCCGTTTGTAGTCTAGCGACGACTTTCTTTCTTCAAATGCTCGACAAGCTCGTTCAATATCATTCTGACCAGTCAAGAACACTAATATATCGCCCGGTGCTTCTTTTGTGTGAATCTCCCATGCTACGTCCACTGCATGATCCACAAACGTCGATTTTAGTGATGACAGGCGCTGTGCATTCTTATGATAAATAACTTCTACAGGATACGTTCTTCCCGGGATCTCAAAGATAGGGCATTCGTCAAAGAAATCTGAGAATTTTTCGACGTCGAGTGTAGCCGACATGACCAATATTTTCAAGTCGGGTCGCAGTCGATGCGTCTTCTTAAGCAGCCCAAAGAGGACGTCAGTTTCAAGTGTACGTTCATGTGCTTCATCAATGACAACGACAGAGTATTGAGTGAGATACGGATCTTGCGTCGCTTCACGTAACAGTACACCGTCGGTCATGTACTTCAGTCGGGTGGAAGGGCTCGTGCGATCGTCGAAACGGATGGTGTATCCAACAGTCGATCCCAAACGAACGTCTTGCTCTTCGCTCACGCGCTTTGCAACTAGACAAACCTAGTGTCACGAACAAGTAACGTTCATGTCCATGTCTTACCTGTAATGGCCGCAATCCGTCTGAAATTTTGCTATCAGTAAGTAGCTGATTTCAATCAAAAGTCTTCGATCGGGTTTACCTCGGTTGGGTTACGCCGATCTTCTTTATCTCAGGCATCCCCTCCAGAATATATTGCGGGATTTGTGTTGTCTTGCCCGAACCTTCATCAATAGTCGGTAAACATCGCATCGTTTACAATAAATTTTTCTCGTTAACGTACCAGTTTCTCCAATGATGACTAGTACATTATATTCTCTAATGGCATCTATCAATTCTTGCTTGTACTCGAATGTAGGCAGCGATTCTCTCTGCTCTACCAAACGATCACGGGAGCCCATGTCAACGATCCACACTTGTCGAATGTGCCACGCGGCTGCTGCTCCAATTGTCAACTCAGATACGATGTGACTTCCTTGTTGAGGAACCTCGACGATAATGCATTGCAGCTGCCCACGTCTCTGTGAAACAATGTCTTGCTGCAGCGCGACTCATTAGGTCCGAATTGGACCTTAATTAGTGCGTCTATTCAGTTATCAGAGAGAGAGCACATCTATTCCTTAGCGATGTGTCACCATTAAACGGGTGATTGCAGTCGAATACACAAAAAGCGGATGAAACATGTGGTGATCGCAGTAGTGAATTACGTTTGGTTAGCTCTTATCTGATCATGAAATTTGTTAAATGTACTACCATTAGATAGGTGAATCATAAATTTTAACCGATTGTGTGTGATCCAGATTAAGTTTTCTTTATGCATGAAATGCATTCTGTTGATGGATGTTTTGATCATACCCGGCATTTTACTTTATCCGCAGTGTCTATCGCACGTTTGAACTTCAGATGTATTTTGCATGTTGTGGAACAGGTCATTAACCACATATGATGAGTTCATGTACCCCCATGATGCAGCTTCTCGGCACGCAAATGAGCCGCCGTGCGGGCGACTGTCCAAAGTTCATCCGATGCGGAGAACGCAGGTAGCATCCACTAGCTAGTAGGTACCCTGAGATGTCAAGGATTCCCGTTAATTTAGCCAGTTACTAGAGGTCATACGAACAACACGAAGTCATTATGCATGATAACTTTTACTTTCCTTGTTTTATACACCCGCCTTCCGGTTCCTTTCTTCTTCCTTTCTTCTTTCCTTTTGCCTTAATCCCTCATCACTGAAGTACTAGCAGTAGACACTTTTATCATTAGGTAACGTTGAGATTCTACGAGTATTCATATCCAACTTTCTTTTTTGTACACATGACATGACAATCATTTCCATCGATAAAATAGTATCGTGGCCTTTGTTTAAAGATTCAGTTGATGAGTTTCAGGGAACAGAAGAAAGAAATGAAAACAGTCTCCTAGCCAGTGAGATATTCGTTAACCTCAATCTTGTCGAGAGACAGTTGCGTTGAGAAACTGCGGAATGTACGCACTGTGGGGAAAAGGCACCGACAATTCACCTTTTTTGTCATTTTCAGGTAAATAGTCGGAATCATTGTGTCAGCTTCAAGACATACTTGGCAGTAAATGGCTACACTGCAACGACTATCTACCTGAAATGACAAAAAAAAACAGATGAATTGTCGGAAACGCCTTTCCTGCAGCGTATGTCTGCTTAGAGGTTTTATATTTCTTCAAATTCTTCTACCTGCTATGAATTTACACTTCATAAAAATGGTCACTGAAAGATATTCGACAAGAATAGCATCATTGTTATGTACGATACAGCATTATTAACTCAGTGATAGTGATGACGCTTTCGGTCAGATATCTCAAGCATACAAGTAAAGATCTATTATGTTCTAAAGTTAGATGATTTCCATAACGAAATGGTGTCCAGCCCTTTCTTGCCAAACTCCTGCACATAGCTTTGTTCAGAGAATGTTGTGCATTTTACAAAGACATGTCGTTCACTGCCAATGTTTACTGCTGTTACATTTGCAGTTATTGGGTATCATGCTTAATTCTTTGTGTTGCTATTTGGACATAAGGGAATTGTATGATTAGAGAATTCTTCATGTGATCCACGTCCATGGATCGGCGTTTTTCAGTTGAATTTGCCATACGTTGGATCGAACAAAAATGATCAATAGAAAGAAAGGTTAATGTTCCATTAATACTCATTGTATCTCGTTGTTAGAATCACTTTCTGCATCAGATAGCATAACCAATCTCTGACGGGGGATTCAGCGTGGAAAAGCGCATCACACGGTTACCAGTAGCCGGTCAATTTGAAGGAAAAAAAAACTGCTACTTTATCATATCACTACATTTGGTGGCAATGTCAAGTTACATTAACACAAATTAGAAAGGGTAACCATGTGAATTTGAAGACAATATAATTGACTTCTTGTCCGGAGGGCCAAACATCAGCCTAGAGTTGCGGTGATCATCTTCCTTTTATTCGCGAAACTTCCAGAAAAATGAGACATCTAATCTATAAAGTCTCTAACTATCTATCTAAAAAACCGTGATCATCACTGAAGCCGGTCGAAAGGGAGGGTGAGGGAGGGAGAACTCTAGGCTGATGTTTGGCCCTCCGGACAAGAAGTCAATTTTCTATCGCGAATGCTCCAGAAAATTGTTCTTGTCCATCGGACTGCCAAACATCAGCCTAGAGTTGCGGTGATCATCTTCCTTTTATTCGCGAAACTTCCAGAAAAATGAGACATCTAATCTATAAAGTCTCTAACTATCTATCTAAAAAACCGTGATCATCACTGAAGCCGGTCGAAAGGG
>JNDT01001138.1:0-26709 GCA_000697055.1 Saksenaea vasiformis B4078
TCTGATACTTAAAAATAGAAAGAAATTTGGTGGTAATGGTACAGCAATAATGTAGTCAATTGTGAAGAATATATAATAAATAAAGAAGCAGATACTGCTGTATTTAGCATTAAAACATGCTGTATGATTCTGATACCTAATGTAAAAGTAGCAATATTCGTGGTGAACCACTATTTTACTATCAAAATGTACCCAAACTTTTTGGTCATTTATGGTTATTTCTGGTCAGTTCGACCAAAAATTTAGGTCACTTTCAGGTTATTTCATCTCGGTCATTTCCGGGGATTAGGTTCCTAATCCCCCAACTTTTCGGTTAACTATTTAACCAAAAATTTAACCAAAATTAACCGACTTTTTCCCGCAGTGATTTTAATCAATATTGTGATATTATGTGCATCTATGCCTCATAGGGTGTAAACTGACATCTTCACTTGATTTGCATTTCGCCAGCTGACTTTTACTTACTCCATTTACCATATACACGCACCAGATTCACACGTTATATTACACCTGGCAAACTTACGTATGATAGTAGACTATCTCTGTTCTCTTGAAAATTTAAACATAAGACCTTGACTTCCAAAAGCGAACCTTTCCTTGAATATTACACGATTCTCCGGCAGCTCTCGGGCTCTCGATCGCCTCATTGCCGTGAGCAACAATGCTGGATTGTAGCAAGTTATAGAACACCATAGGAAACGGGATTCAATAGGATTCAGTTGGGCTAATTTTCCTCAAGAAAAAAAAAAAGAAAAAGAAAATCATATCAAATCCCACTGCTAGATATATCTGCCTTAACTATCCTGCATCCTCTTGAATCCTTCTGAATGCTTATGAGCCGGGATTCGACGCGATTAATTTTTTTATTAGGGAAAATTAGTCAAATCGAATCTTGTTGAATCCCAATTTTCCTTGGTGGCAATGCATGATTGATTGCGATCCCAGGTAAAACATCTTTCCCTGATTTTAAAGGTACTGTAACTATTTTGACAGTGGAATAACCTTTCCGATGCTACTAGCCATCACTCCTGTCGTCTGTACTGATGACGGCTTATTCGATCCGTTGGTGCAAAATTTATAGTTAGAGCAGCCTAAAGCTCATGCAATAAAACGATACAGAAGGATAGTCTTTTAGCGAGTGTAGAATTTCTTAAATTGGGTGTAGCAGGCAGCGGTGATCAGTAAATCACCTCTACCAAAGACAACGAGGAAAGTGTCGCACATTTCAGATAGAAAGCCGAACATGCACTCCCATTGTTAAGCGCCTAGTCGGAGTTACTGGTTGGTTCTTTGAACCATAAGTAGATAGCAGGTGTTATGGACCAAAGGAAGACGTCAATGGTCTATGAAGATGACTCACTGTATCACATCAATGTTCTAAAACAGTTCAGTCAGCCGAAACTACCGTGTATCCTTCAAATGTCCATTTCCCAATACCTGTGTGCAGATGTTTTTGCCGTTTTGCGGCTTATAAAGCAGGTGGCGCATAGGATGCTACTCGGTGTCGGCGAAAATTAAAAAAAAAAGGGGGGGGATGAAAGATCTCTTGCGACGGAGCAGTGATCGGATTGAGAATGTTTGTACGACAAAACGTGTGTCAACATTTGCAATGGCATTGGTATTACGGTACATACTTTATGTAATCACATGGTGACACATCTGGAAGTCCTGTTGCTCCGTGACATATGTGTGTACATGAGCTCTGCCGTGACACAACGTGGCATAGGTCAGTTCCTTTGATCGAGCAAATACGAGTTATTTGATAGACATTGGCAGCGAGTTGAAGTTCAACCATCTTTTTCTTTTCATTGACACCTGGAGTACTCGGAGACAAATATGAATGATACTAATGGCAGAGCTCGTCCCTTATATTAACATTGTTCGTGGCCGTATGGCAGGAATGACACCATCTATACCCTCTTTCTGAGCCATCCTAGATATCACCTTGTGTTGATGATATGGGGACGCAGTTTCGCTAAGCGAGGTAGACAGGTCTATAACCAAAATTGTCTCCTGGCGTAGCCCGATCCGTACGTTCCTTACAAGAAGGAGTTGCCGACTGTAACACTTTTGGATTCTGGAGTGGAAAATTCTAGTTTAGTTGCGTTTTCATACACATCTTAGGGAATCCGTGTATCATAAATGAGGGTCCAAGGGACACGAAGTAAAACTCGAACAAGAAAAGAGGCACAAAGCCGACCTTAGGAGAAGAGCATGATTATTACATGTTTTTCTCCGTGACGGCATTCATCCCGCGACTTGTCAGAAGTAGGAAGAAAGGTTTGGAGCTCGCGCAATATAAGTTGCTCTATCCATTACGAGATAATAGTCTTTCATCTCTGGATAAATTCTCGTTCTTATTAGACTTTTGATCAAGTTAATAACGGCCGTACGTCGCGTCGTCTTTTCTTTCTTCCTTTTTTTTTTTTTTTTTTTTTTTTTTTTTTTTTTTTTTTTTTTTAGCTATCGCGATTGGTGTAGTAATGACAGCACAGCTAGCTAGACCAAGCCCTCATATGAAATGCAGACACATCAAAGAAGCTATATTCCCAGCCGTGTCATTCTTAAGACGTCTTCCTTTCGAAAACTATCTTTCTTCGATCTCTAATTGTAATCCCTTGCTAGTATCTGACATTTAAATGATGTGATCCCAACAAAAAAAAAAAAAACTCTGCCTGGTAATGAAGCTGGTCGAACATATCCAATGAAAAAGTTTTCATCGCACGTCACTTCACTTAATTTTTTTTTGCCTTTTTGTCTTTCCCTCCGTTGTCCATGGCGATAGAGGCTTCTTACCAGAATGAGAGAATGACACAGAAACCCGCACACACACACACACACACACACACACAGCGAGAGAGAGAGAGAGAGAGAGAGAGAGAGAGAATGTTTGGATTTATATAAAAGAACAATTTAAAT
Organism: Saksenaea vasiformis B4078; assembly: GCA_000697055.1. Lineage (NCBI taxonomy): Eukaryota > Fungi > Mucoromycota > Mucoromycetes > Mucorales > Saksenaeaceae > Saksenaea > Saksenaea vasiformis. Next base: position 2,920 of record JNDT01001138.1, read on the forward strand.
TAATACAATTTTTTTTTCTTTTTGTTCACTGCGTATTGGACTGATCAGGACGAGCCGATTCTGTATGATTCAAAGCAGCGGAACAGAGTTGAGAAAGACGTGCAAATTTAGAGCCTTCATCCTCACCAGAATCAGGAGTCGAAGCAGTATTGGTAGAAGTCGATGCACTTGGTACTGGCGTATGTGGTTTGACAATACCGACTGGTTTCATTTCTTGTAAACTTGGACTAGAACGTTGCGATGTCGGTTGCGATTGTTGCTGTTGTTGTTGTTGTTTTTGATGTTGATAATATGCTTGAGCTTGTTGATGAAGAACATGATCATTATGCATCATTGGACGCGATGTCTGGGGAGACTGTGGTTGTTGTTGTTGATGCATCATGTTGCTATAATGCTGCTGGGAGATAGCAGAATAATGTTGTTGCGGTTGACTTGTATTATCACCATTATTACCATTACCAGCGACAAGATAAGCCATTGGTGGATAGGGATTGACAACGTACTGTTGAGGAGGCATCATCTGATCTTTATGATAGGCAGTATACTGACCATAAGGATCATAAGGTTGACCATATTGGTTTAGATTGCTAGGATAGCCAAAAGGCATAGATGGTGCTCGAATAGTGGAACCATAAGGACCAGGTTGAGCAGAAGAAGGTTGTTGTTGTTGTTCTGCTTCTGACTTGCGCGTCGTTGTGCCTTTCTCGCCATCTATTTTAAATAAAAAAGAAGAAAATTTTTGTTTGTTAAGAAAAAAGAGGACGGACGAACTAAACGACGCGGTTTTCTTTTTCTTTTTTTTTTTTTACCTTGCTTATTTCTTCGTTTATAAGGACCACGTTTAATACCTCGTTTTCGTTCCTTTCTTACAGAGTTGACACATGTATCGGCAATACCATACTTGACACAACGTGGACAAGGTCGAGCATCATCACATTTCTTACATGCCTTTTGACAATTGGCTAAACAGCAAAGTGTGTTTAAGTAAGAAAGACTGTTTTTTTTTCTTATTTGCTTCGGGGATAATAAAATAAAATAAAACTTACTGCATGCGTTTTTAACTTGTTTCCTTTTAGGTGGCTGTTGTTGTGGAACAGTTTGTTGGTTTGGTTCAACAAGGCCGGGATGTTGTAGTGGTGGCAATCCATTAGGATGATTTAGAATAGGAGGGGTATTTGTCAATACAGAAGAACTAGCAGGAGAACCAGTAGTTGTTTGATAAGGAGCAGGCGGCGCTTGGTAGTCGCCATGCGGGTAGAATGGCATCGACATTTTTGGTGCTTTTTAATTCAGCGGCGCTGGAAATTGAACTTATTTTTTGTCAGCAAAAGAGTAAAGAAAAACAAAAGGAAAGGAGAACGAAAAAAACCAAAAAAATAATACAACGACGAATCTAAAGAGGGAGAAACCAAGAAAGACCTTTTTCTTACACCATAAAAAAAAAACGATCGAATATAATTTACTGGTAACGCGGGGATTGAAATATAAGAAACAGAAAAAAAAATTTCTTCTTTTTTATTTTCCTTTTTTTCTGTCAACTTCCCTTCTTTTTTAGCTTAACTTATTATTCCTTTTTATCTATTTCTTTACATTATGTAAATAAACAAACAAAAAATAAAAAGAAGTCAATCTAACAAACTGAATGCATTATTCAAATTCAGCTTTCCATAATAAAAGTCCGCTTTATTTGACATATACCCGAAAACGTACGACCGTCGGAAAAACGATATTGTAAAAAGGATAATCCCACGTGATGAACTTTAGAACACCGAGAAACCGACACCAACAACACTTTTCCAACGAAATAGACCTAAAGGTTTTTGATTATCTAACCAAAAGTTAAGGGTTATATCCTTTTCATTTATAAGAATTAAAAAATAAAAAAGACATAGGATGCATACGTTTGATTAGTTCATATACATCATTCTCGAACTAAAACTTGACATTTGTAAGACTCCGCTCCGAGTTCTACAGGTGTTAGGAAAAAAAAAAGATAAAAAGTTGGGCAAAAAGGTAAAAGGAAACCTATGTTCCGGGCAAAAATGAAACATTACTGGAACATTGTCTTGTTGATCCTGTTAAAAAGATGGATCACACTGAGTTGCTTCCCACTCAAACCATTCTCTATTTTTTACAACCGAACGAATCGGAAGATAAAAATCACATATAACCGTTCGTAATGCTATAAGGTATGTCTATCTTTAATGAGCTACATCATGGTTTCAGTCTTACGGAAACAAAAGGATAGACACACATAATATATATACTCTCTCTGTCCGTTTCTATTTCTTTTCCTTGTGATCATAATAGTCATAGAAAATAACTCCGTAGGATCTGCAATAGCTACCAATGGCTCCCCAAGCTGCAAAAGAAATATTAAAATCAATATAAAACGCTGAGCCGCGCGCCACGCTCAATGTTGACATATGAGAAACTAACAAATGACGCAACAGCTACATCCCTGATCTTTTGCACAATGCTTCGATTATTCCGTAAACTACCTGCTCTGCCATTGTTCTACTACTCTTTTAAACTCATAGGAAATCTATTACAAGAAGCGTCGTAGACAAAAAACCCCTGGAAACGCGCGCGTGCCTCGGCTGAGATCAAAGAACGTCGGAACTTTTTACTGTCCGATCTCCCCTTCTGAGAGTGTTGCGTAGTTTCTTGTTGAAAGGCTTGTGTAACATCAGACCCGGAAAAAAAGTGCTTGACATTAGTGGTTGACCTAACAACTTGACATGTGTCACCTTACCATTGGCAACACAAACGACCCGCTGTCCTTGTTTTAGCAACTTCTTTCAAATTTACTGCCCATTACAGTTTTTTTTTTTTTTTTGCAGCTCCATAACTTTATTGTTCAAATAAATTACGGCTAAGTCATCTTGGTGTAATTTCCCGCCGTGCGTAATGCTGCTGGTCCTCCTCCTCCTCCTACTCCTCCATCTTTTGGCAGGGTATTTGGTATCATCTCCATCTTCTTCCTCAGTACGGATATTCGGTGTTGAATGGATTCAATAACTAAAAAAAAAAAAAAAGAAAGATCAATAAAACCAACATACAACCCCTCCTCCCTCCTTCTCTCTTTGTTTTTTCCATTACATTTATTAATAATGCATCGATCGTCTTCTTCAATCACAACGTCGTCGTCTCCCCGAATTTCCAATATTGCTTCTAGTAGCCAGATAGCCGTTTGATAATCTTGCTCACAATCCGATATGTTTTCACCCACAAGCTCACATACGGCCGCTGCTCGACTCTGTCCTGTATGTATCAGCCATTTTTTTTCAACCCAACCTTTTTTTTTTTTTTCCTTCCTTGGATACTTGCCATTTCCAATGCCCGGTCATACAAAAGCTTCTCCACACAAGCACCGCCTGCGTTTTGGTCATCCTGTTCACATTTAGAGCCTTCAAATGACGCCCGATCAAGACATCGATTAAATCGATCACGCATCCATTGGACAGCATCATTCAATCGCACAGACGTAGCCTTGATCTGTTCATCTGAAACACGACTCCAGTACTGACGTGCTGTGTTTAAACCCATTTCCAAAAGCGCCAACGCCTTAATATGCAGCACCATCGCTTCCTCCGCAAGTGTCACTTCATTCACCGTCCCCCTGGCCGCCATCAATGTATCGAATTTAGCATCCGCAAATTTAGCAACAGCATGTGCCATGCATGCTGCACGTTCAATCGTTTTCATCATTTGTGTTTCCTGCGGATCAACACCCCCGCCTCCCGTCAAAAATGCCCTTGGTGACCCTGCAACATCTCCCTGAAGTTTTTCAACATTCGGCGGAGAGTTACCCGTCCCGAAAAGACGCACAGAAGCCATTGATAGTGCCTTTGCCAGCGCAGACCCCGCAGATCCCGTACTAATCTTCCGCTCACGCACCGCAAAAGGTGGTGTGGTACCAGGGGAGGGAGGCGACTGGTTCATCTGCTCATAACCACCCTTCCTTGGCACAACCGCCTGACCAACAGAATGCCGTCGTCCAATCAGTCGCTCCGCATTCGTACGTGGTGAAGCGTCTACCTCTACAAATCAAATCATTTTTTTAGCCTTTTTCTTCCCATAGAATGGCGTCATGCGTACCATCTGCAAACTGATTGGTCTCGATAATCCGTCGATCTAATACAACATACTCCTGCAGGACATCTTCTTCAGCCTCTCGTCGGCCTTGTGTGCTACGTCGAACAATGGCACTTGATTCAGGTATGTTTTCTCTTGGTTCTGCCTTGGGTCGCCTGCCAGTTCGGATCGACAGTTCTTCGCTTTTCTCCCTATACACAAAAGATAGTATGAGTTCGAGCTTGTTCTCTTATCTTTCTTTCTTATTTTCTTATATCCACCTGTGCAGTCGTCCACTGTCTTGTCGGTTGAGACTTGACCGTGAGGATGTCCTTGATAAGCGTCGTTCAAGGCCCTGACGTTGTGTCATGGACGCCTGTGCAAACGGCGGAGGTTCATAACTGTGGGGTTCGGAACGGGGTTTATTTGTCAGCTCCAGACGCTCCGTCTTCCGTGGTTTTAGACTAGTCGATGATGTGGATCGCGTAGGTTCAGGTGTATGTGATAATAATTCTACCACGTCCTGCGATACGGCTGGATGCATGAAAAATTCCTCAAATGATATCCTTTCTACGGGGTTCTTCTTTAACAGTTTTCGAATTAAATCTTTTAGGTCACTGCCAATCACCATCGGCTCCGCTCCGGGAGAAGACGGACCAGACTCTGTTGCTCGTTCATCAGGAAAACGAATCCGATCCTCGTTCTCTTGAATTTTTTTCAACAACTCCAGATGATTCTGTGCCCGGAAAGGCGGCCGACCCGTAATCATCTCATAAAGCACCGCACCCACACTCCATAAATCAGCTTTTGCATCATATTTCTTGTACGATAGAATCTCAGGACCCATATAAAGTGGTGATCCACAGAGCGTATCGGCAAGGCTGGTATTCGGTAAAAATCGTGCGAATCCAAAATCGGCTACCTTAAGTATGGGAATCTCGGAACTCGCAAGATCTGCATTAGGATGCTCCTGTGGCGACACAAGTAACAAATTCTATGAAAAACATTGTTGGTTCTTTTTTGTCTTTTTTTCTTTTTTTCTTTTTCCTTATTCTACAATCCACAGCAATGGATTCTTTTCCCCCCGCATACCTGGGGTTTGATATCACGATGGACAAGATTCTGTGAGCGTAAAAATTGCAGTGCAGAAGCTATCAATTGGGGAAAAAAAGAAAAGAATAAGCTATCTATCTTCCTTTTTTTTTTTCCTTTTCTTTTTTTCCTCGCTTTTGTTTTCTGAACCTACCTAATTGCTTTAGAAAATGTCGTACTACCCTTTCTGGTAATCCACCAGCAGATCCTTTCAGAGCCCTATTGGACCGAACCTTCTTGATATAATGGGACAAGTCTCCCATGGAACAGTACTCCATCACCAGATGAATATGTGTGCTTGTTTTCTACATCCACTTTGTTTTAATAACAAGTCTGCAATAAAAGAAAAAAAATCCATCTACCTGGCACTCAATGAGGCCTACAATATGATCATGCCGTATCGCCTTCAAAATAGATATCTCCGATTCGAGGTTTTCAAGTAGTTTTCTGGTCAGTTTGGAACGCAACACCGACTTGACAGCAACTGTTTGTTTCGTTATCTAACGAAATTAAAGGATTAGGCAATCAAAATGAGTTTTGATGACGCCATTTGTCTTCCATGTCGGCCCTGTCAAAGCAACAATCACTTGCCTTATGCTGCGCCTTGTACACAATGGCAAACGAACCCTGACCAATCCGAGAACTGATGACATAGTCTCCCACCGTGGCCTCATGCGGTTTGTCTGAATAAATATCGGTAGCTGATGGTGAATGCGTCTGTGCGGTATTATTGTCATTCTGTTGTGAAGACATGGTAGCTGGACAAAAAGTATAAAAGTGGCCGATTTGCTGTACACAAATCGTCTGTCACGCTTTTTTAAATTGCAGCGCTCACCTGCGTCGCACTGATAGACCATGCTTGTTGTCAGCAAAACCCAAGGTCTACAAAAGGGCACCATTCACTCACTTTGAGCTCTACACTGTGGCTCCATGGAAAATAAAAATAGCCCATGACTGACTGTCTGTCCCCGAACCTAATGAACCATAGCCTTGTCTTGTCACTCGGGTCATGGCGGTGTTGCGGTGTTTCGTTTCGATAATGCTGCTGTAGCACCGTACGTCCAGTTGGGATAGAGAATTTTATGCACCTGACAATGTCGCTTGACCTTTTTGCTCATCGACCATTATTTTTTCGCACTAGGGTCGGGCGAAAGCGGAATGGGCCGAGCCTTTGTTGATCAATGATCGCTGACATGACCCAACTGAGATCATTTCTCCACGCCATCCCGTCCTGAGCACTGCTTGCTGTCATCGCTCGAGAAGGAACATCTAGAGACCCCGTTGTGATGGCAGGTCTTTTATTTGAGACCATCATTAAAACAACAGACACATGCTCTATTATGCAAGTATGAATTTCCTTGCAGTTCTTGTTTCTATATCCTCTCTCTCTTTTTTCTTTTTCTCGCTAGACACTATCAACCTGTCTACGTACAAGCTCTTTCATTTAGGCTGTGGGTGTCCTCCGATAATGACCATATCGCCTCATCAGCGCATACACGATAGTCCCTTTGTAAATGCCGCAATCATCAATTACCATCTTTTCGTTTCTACAATATCGAGTGATAGAAATAAAATAGATGGTCTATTTTAACGCTCTCAAAAGGGGCCCAGTTTTAAAGCAAATAGCTATTAATGTGTTCCATCACCTCTTCAGATAAGTCAAATAGTACTAAACATCATGTACCGCAAAACATGCAATAGAGTGCAGTAGAGCCAGTGATTATAGGTGTAACGTCTCCTAGCAATCGCTCGTCTGAGTAAACCTTGAATAGACCCTACTCAATTCTATGGGGAACGATCGAGTTGCGCTCTCCGGTGCAAAATCGACAGTGTCACTGACTACTACGCTTTTTCATGCAGCTAATTCAATGGCCGACCGTTCCTTGGGCTGCCAACGTCACAGGGGAGCAAGTACTTCCGGTTTTGCAGTCTTACAACTTTATAGGGCTGCGTATGACTGGTGCTTTAGCACACGCAAGTGATCCAATGCGAGTTAGTAGCATTTGTAACGCCGATATTAAAAAGAAGGGACATAAAACATTTTAAGTCAGGTAGCCGAAATCCCTAGCACTTAACTTTTTTTTTTCTTTTCAAATTGTATATTTACTGGATCGCTGAAATATCATAATGGATTGTGCAATCTATCGTGCTCCTGAAATACGTTACATCCAACCATCGCTCCTATGCCTGAATATCAGCTGGGGTCTTGCTCTATCCTTGACTAAATCAAAAATAGTTTAATGAATTTTTAGAATCACGTTTCTTCCTAATATCTATTGCTGGCTATGGAATGACGTATTGATAAGCATAGTTGCATACAGTCATTATCCCGACTCCTTTTGTTTCGGTTGCAAATGCCCCGTCCAATCAAAGATGTCGAGAAACCAAAGAAAAAGTTACTGTTCGGGTAAGAGAAGCCTTGCCTATGGATGAGATGTCAGGAACGATTTGACGAAAATGGGTGATGTACTGATGCAATGGTTTGGACTGTGGTAGACATTCTAGCGCATTTCTTAAGAACGTACCGTTTGCTGCACGACACGAACGTGCAAACTTTTGTCCCTCTCATCCCATTAATAAATTGTAGTCAAAACAACGTGCTCGCTTTACGAAAGATTAGAGTTTAGTTGTACCGAAAATAAATGATAGGATTACCATCGTCTATTTTATTTTTATTTTTTGCTTGTGGCGCTTTCCTTTCTTTGTACTGCTCCGTAAGCCAAACAACTTGAATAGACAAATTCCATCCTATGTCCATGCTGCAGGCATGGTCAACCCTAGAAATCCTGTTTGACGTTTTCTCCACATTGCGCGATAAAAAAAAAAGAGTAAATTTTTCATTGCAGTTGGCTTTCGGTTGATAGATCTTACAAAATCCTGCCTCAGTACCCTTACTACTGAGAACACACTCGAGATAGACTGCAATTTCCATCAAAACACACAATTGGTGAATTGCAAATTACTTTAGGATCGGCAAAGCGACTGCATGATTGATCAGCAAACCCCTTTTTCCACCATTGACTTTACGGTCTGTCGAGCTAAAGGGTTCAGCGAGCTAAAATAGTTGAGAACCCAAAAGCCAATATTTGGACAAATAGAGACGATTCTACGTCTGCCAAACCGTTTGTATTTCTGTTAATCGTAATTGATCATGACAACAAAGTGGTACAGAATGCCAATCTATGAAGACAGCCATTCGTTATGAGTTTGCTACTCTTAGAGAGGCTTCACGGGAAATGCAATAAGTAGCAAGTCAAATGAAGAGATGTGATCTAGTTCCGCGCATGTCGTTTCACTGAAGTTGTTTAAGTTGGATAGGCTTTTGCGATATAACCGAAGAAAGATCAAGGAACTGTCGTACAGTTGTGTACCCATTTATCGGACGGCAGTACGGGGTCCTTGAAGTTCCGCTCTTAGAGTGTTTACATTTATGTTTTTCTTTTTGGTTGTCATTCATTAAATGTATTACCATGGCGATAAGAGATAGTTGATAGGTAACAGATTTTTCGGTAGTTACATTAAAATAAATTGTAACTGATCTAATGCTACTAGCATCCAAAAAAAAATATGTCATTTCGCTGGGTCTGGCCAATTGAAGTCTCAAACTCAGATGGTTACATCGTTGTTAGTGGAATTTGATAAACTGAGCCGAAATCACCGCTTGCGGATATGTCAAGCCCTAGATTAAACCAAGAAACAGGTGCTTTTTTTCTCTTGCGTCCTTGTTTATTTTCTTTTTATTCATCATCTCCTCATTCACGTTGTTTATTACTGAATATAAAAGAAAGGTATTGAATTATATGATATATATGTGACAGAGAGAGAGAAGGAGAGCAAGAGAAAGAGAGAAAAAGTAATAGTTGTATCAGCAGTTCATAACCCTATTTTTCATGAGAGCGAGACGGAAGGAAAAACAGTTATGCACTGAGCCGTTAACAAAGTTTATTTTCAGTCGGACGGAATTCATCCGAAGTAGGCTGTGTGAGGGTATCACCTTTGTGGCACGAGCGTTCATCAGTTCAACAACCTTAACAAGACGGAGATATCGAATAATGCGAAAAGGAGAGAAAGGGGAGATAAAGTCAAACTGAATAGATAGGTTAATTATAAATGACTGCCCTACAAAAAGAAAACAAGTTCATGGATTATAAGATGGTGGTACTAGGGATTTTTGTACTCCTTCCAAACCCTGTTTGCGGAACCAATGTGCTGCGCATAAGCTATACATTTGCGTGTGTATATGTGTATATGTGTATATGTGTATATATATATATATATATATATATATATGTGTGTGTGTGTGTGTGTGTGCGTGTACATAAGTCCTACCTATTTTACATGATGAATGTATGTATATGTTTGTGTTTAAGTAAGTAAATGTACAAGATGTACAAGTGTATATATGAGGTTTTTTTTTTTTTTTGCGTGCGTGCATGTGTATGTGTTTATGCTTCATCAATTTCACCGGCAGCAGTCGCAAGTGCCCCGTTGTCCTTTTTTTTTTTTTGGCAGGAGCTTTCGCCTTTTTTTTTCTTTTTCCTTCTTCTTCTTCCCCACTCTGACTGTTTTTTTCTCGTACATCAAAAAAAAAAGCAAGTTTTCTAAGCGGTTGGATACACAACATTGTCTGTTGTACAAAAAAAAAAAAAGGATTGTCGGCCACCCTGTCTAACTCATCGCTTCTTTCTTTCCTTTTTCTTTTTTTTTTTCTTTCTTTTAGGATTTTTACATTTCGTTAATATATAAGAAATTATGTATGAATCAACAACAAACGTTCATTTACCACGAAAACGGCATACGAAGACGATGGAAACTGCAACCTATCGCCAACATGCACAGAAGCTGCAAGACCAAAAATCATATGACAACCTTTACGGCTGTACAGAATTTTTAGTCTCCAGGAAACTCTTCTTGGAAGGATTACCAACGACCATATGCGAAAATGATATTTTAACTCTTTTACACACCTGCGAACCCACACAGTAAATTTTGTCATACTTCACTTTGAAATCTCCATTTATCTCTAATCTATCTATTTTCTTTAGGGTACATTTGCAACAGGTTGCAGATCATCTCGATGGTTATATAGAGTTTGCAAGCAAGGAGCAAGGTAAAAGAAAAAAAAGAAAAAAAGAAAAGCAAAAGAAAAAGAAAAAATAAAAATAAAGAAGGGGCCCTGTCTGACTGATCCTTTTTCACTTTAGCCGATCGTGCGTACACAATCTTCGGTGGTGCCAGATTCGGAAACGGAGTTGGCTTCCAACCAAAAATCGCTCCACCTGGCTATTACGAACCACAAGCAACGGCGGGGCTCCTTCAAGTGGAGAACCTACCGACAAATACAAATCATCATAATCTTTACGATCTATTTCGACCTTTCGGTCCCATGAGTGTCTGCAAAATCATTGCCGAACAAGGTTATCCAAATGAAGGCATCATCTTCCGGGGAAAGGCTCTTATCCAATATTTTGACGAAAGAGACGCAGAAATTGCAGTGTCAGTCATGGTAACAAAAATTCAGTGACGGATCAAAAATAATTGTTTTTTTTTAATTGCTATGGTTCCCATTTTTAGAACGGAAGAAATGTGCATGACAACGTCATGTAAGTCCTGTTTTCGCAACACTTTTTTTTGTTCTTTGTACTCAACCCTCTTTTTTTTTTTTTTTTTTTGCTTTTTTAGTGCTGTGTTTCCCGTCGTTTCAAAGAAACCTCAGCCACCGTTCATGACAAACACAACCACCGTACCTTCCTATCCGCCGCCTGCAAACGCGGTAAGTCCTTAAACAAGGATTATATTCTCTGACATCTCCAACTTCATCAGATGAACAAGATGCCTGTGAAAAAAGCATCCAACAAATCGAGCCAGTCAATGATCGATTATACCAACTTGTATATCAAAAATCTCGATCCTTCTGTGCAAAGTCCCGATTTATTCAACCATTTCCGTAAATTCGGTCGCATCATTTCTGCCCGAGTCATGACAAATGCAGATACAAAGGTGTCCAAAGGCTTCGGTTTCGTCAGTTTCAGTAAAGCAGAAGAAGCAAGCAAAGCCTTGCATGAAATGAATGGACGCTACATCGCCGCAAAACAGATTATCGTCGCCTTCCACGAACCCAAGAAACCCCGTATGGATAAAACCAACCATCCTCCTCCTCATCATCATCCTCCTCCTCCTCCTCCACAGTCGCAACCTCCAACTGTTGATATTTTAGCCAACGAGGACCCCTATTATTTTGGTAATTCAAATCAACCTCCACCTCCTCCTCCACCACCACCACAGCTTTCAGAACTTGTACAGTCTTATCCTGGCGCATCGTTAGGAAACCCAAGCTACATCCCTCTACAGCCCATGTCCAACCAAATGCTTTTCGGGAATATCCCTCCCTACAATGACGCTACTGCATTCTCCACTCGTTCGCCCCTGCCTGGTCATTACACAGCCGACCAATTTCCAAGTTTGAATGACAAGGTGACGTTTTTTTCATGCTTCTTTTCATCACCCTCCTCCTCTTCCTCCTCCATGCTTTTGCTGACACGTTTTACATCTCTCTCTCTGTCTCTTCGCAAATCAGGTCAATCCTTCTCCTCTTCCCATGAAACAGACAGCACATACACCTCAGCCAATAACAACACCGACACCCATGATCCCCACGTCTGCATTCTACACACCTTCCCTCGCATCGCTTGCTTCTGGAACATGTATCAACACATCACCAACCCAACCACCACCCATCCTAAACAACGACCAACAACAACAACAACAACGCTGTGATACACAACCAGAACGCCAGCCCATGCTGCGGCGTCGCGGCTCCATGGGCTCCATGTCTAGTATCATGACAGAAGCAACCTCCAATGTCCAACGTCGGCGTGTGATGGATGCGATCATGAAATGTGGCGAAACTGAACATTTAGACGATATCGTCGATATGATTCTCACACTCAACCGCAAGGAACGCTCGCTGTGCTTATTCAATCCGATCTTCCTCAAGACAAAAATTGATCTAGCCAAAGGTGCCCTGGCTGCCTTCCAACATCCTCCAGGCGAACATCACGACCAGTCATCCTCTAACCATTCGCCCTCGCTACCACCCCCCTCCCCCGCTTCCAAAAAAAGCACAAGCCGCAAATCCGCCTCCTCCTCACAAAAGCTGACCGAACAATCTTCCTCCTCTGCCTCGTCCTCCACTGTGTCACCAGCAGAATTGAACGATGATATCCACTCGCTCTTACGATCCATGGAAAATCTCACAACTGTAGAGAAAAAACAAATCCTTGGGGATCGCCTCTTTCCATGTGTCAAGGTAAAGTCCACCCCTTTTCTTTTCTATCTTTCTTTAACGCTATCATCATTTTGTTTTCAGGCAACAGGAGTAAGGTACGCGCCGAAGATTACTGTTCATCTTCTCGATACCGTTCCATTAGATGAGCTGGCTTTTTCCATGAACGATAAAGAAGCGCTCAAATCCAAGGTGGATGATGCAGCAGCCATTTTGGTAAAATAATCAAATAAGCTGGAAAAGCGAGAGCAAAGAGTAAAGAGTGCGCGCGCGCGCGCTCGCGCGTGCTCGTCTGTGTTGTGTTGCATTTTCTTTTTTCTTTTTTTCTTTTTCTTTTCTTTTTTTATGCCCTGACTAAATAAACAGTATGATACCTCTTTATTCTTTTTTTTTGTTTTCATTTTATCTTGGATCATTTTCACCCGTTCGAGGTACAGGCATCTCTAAGTTGGTACTAGGGACAAATCCTCCCTGGGTAGTTGGCTCTTCCGCCCATGCGTCATTTTCCGTTGACATGTTTGCATCACGCACTAACATCCAACCATCGTCGTCATCATTTGCAGAAATCAACACATCAAATGTATTATCACTGCGGATCGTTTCTTTCTTCTCAGCAATCGTTTCCTTTGGCATCGGCTTCTCCGTCCAGGTCACAACGCCTGTCTGATCCACCCAGCAACAGTCGACACGTGCCGCCTTGGCATCCACAAAGGCATCCTTAATCACCTTCTTCAGCTGGCGTATCATTTCCTCCTTTTCTTCAATCACAACATCGGCATTCAGCTGAGGCACAACAATCGCGTCGGACTCGTTCATCCAGCGTGACGCAAATCGTGTGTCGTCTAACACGGCGTACAGTGCAGCATCCAGTTCCACTTTGGTCATGCCAAAGGCCAGGTCAGACAGGTACAAAGCGTTCACAGGTTGTCGTGGTGGCTTATTGCTGATACCGATAGCCTCCGCCGCGGAAGTACTACTAGTAGTAGTGGGTGGTCGGTTGATGGACGGATCGTAGGCTGCTTTCGACAAAAGAATTGGTGGCACTCTGCATTGCCCAAGCGTCTTGCGTACCACCACGCTTCGCTGCGGCTCTAAATCGACTGCCTCCGTCGCCAGATTGAAATGGACACAGTAGCGATGAATAAAGCGTCGGAACGCGCTTCGCATTGGCTTGCAGTACAACGTCGGCTTTGACGAAAGCACAAAGTCGCGCAGCATGTTCTCGGCCTGTCTACACCATCCGGGATTGTCGATATAGAATTCCCTCAACGAGTCATCGTAATAGCCCATCTCGTCCGCAGACGGTACGTCTGGTGTATTATTATTATTATTATTTTCGTCGCGATTTATCTCCAAGGCCATGGCCAGTTTGCGGTTGCGTTCGATCTTGGCACAGAAATCGTTGCATTCTAACACCTGTTTGGAACCACTGGAATCGGCCGTGGCATTGCATGGAATTTCTAGCGCATTTTGCTTACAGTTACAGGTGGCACGCACACGCGCTTGACATGGCTCGGTTTCGGGACACGGATGATCACCGTGACACTTGCTCTTGCACGGATGACCACAGCTTCGTGTATTGCTGCAGACCTGTGTGCACGCCTCGTCTTCTGCCAGACACGGCCCGTTGTGGCACGTTTTTGAACACTGATGCTTGCCGCAACGCAAAGGCTTGCCGCAAATACGCCCACAGCGCGGTGATTCACGGTAACAAGGGACGTTCTTCAGCTCCGTCTTGCCACAGATACACGTCCGCGTAATCAAGATAGGACAAGGAGGACACGGCTCGCTGTCGGGATGGCAGTTATGTTGTAATAACCGGATGTGACCACAAGGAGCAGGACGCATGCATGGATGTGGACAAGCGGGAAGTTTCACACCACAACGAACAGGTGGCTCCAGCCTGGTACGCCCACAGTGACAAGTAACATCGTCAAATGTCGCCTCTATATGTATATATATATAAAAAGAAGCGAACGATAGGTTAAATAAAGAACCCAAGAGAAGACCTTTTTTTTTTGATTTACCTAAACATGGATCGCATTTGCCCTTGTGACAATTTGCTTCACATGTGTGTATGCCGCAACTTAATGTACGACCACACTTCTCTGGACACTCGTGGAAACTCTCCGATCCTGGTATAGCTTTCTTCTTGCCCTTTTGTTTGGCTGCAGGACAACACTGAGCGCCACATTGATGGCGACCACACTGACGCATGGATCGGCATGTTCTTGTACAGACAGGTGTTTCTCCACCCATGTCTTTACACACCTTGGCACAGGTTGTAACGTAGGAGGTCGACTGACATCGGCAAGGTACTTCCACCTCCTCGAAACATGGCCCGCAGTCTCCTAGGTGACAAGTTGCCTTGCACGTATGTCCACATGACAACGGCTTCCCACAAATAGATGTACACGTTGGAATACTATCCACGCACCGTTTGCGTTGTCCTCCATCCAATAACTCCGTGATTGATTTGGCGCCACAAGGACATGTAAGGATGACCTTTGGATCGTAGGGACATTGCTGAGGTTTAGCGTTGCACGGATGGCATACTTCTTTACAACGATGTTGACCGCACATATACGTACTACAAAAAAAGGATAAGTTTCACTTAAAAAAAAAAGGCTGGTATTCCTCCTGCTCTACCTGTCACATATATCTCCACAGCTGTAAAATCCAACATGGCCATTGTTCTCCACCGCTTGTCCGTCACCGCAACGTGCTTTTCGTTCATGACGACCACAATAACAAAGTTGAATTTCTTCAACCATACATGGAGGACAAAGTCCAGCATGACATTTCTCCTCACAAAAATGTTTTCCACAACCTAACTGCTCTCCACAACTTTCTTCACAAGAATAACCTTTGGTGGTATAATCGGTATCAACACATCGCGCCTGGCGAGTGTGATGACCGCAAAAACAACTTAAAACAGGACCGACAGCATTGCACGGCGGACAAGGTCCTGGATGACAAGGTCTGTTTTTCATTACGGTTAACATCCTTTGGTTCTTAAGCAAACCCCTTTTCAACAACTTACAATACACAAGGATGAGGGCATGAGCGTGTTCGTTTACACAGTTGATCACAGCTGTGGGGTGTCAAATATTTGCTTGTCTCGGGATTCCGACGTTTGCCGCAGAAACAAAAATATTCTTTTGGAATCACTGTACGCGTATGCTGACAACCAGGACAACGCCAAGAAGTGACCATTTTGTTTGTCGATGTATCTTTGAAAAACAAGAAGCGTTCAGAACCTCCAGAAATATTTCCTCTGGAAGTAAAGCTTACCTTGTAAGGACTTCGTGGCCCATTTTTGTGCACATGTCAAATGGAAGACAGCCCAACAGCAATCGCAATTCCAAGTCTGATGGGCTGGACGTACAATATCACAACAAATCATACATTCATAGGCAGACGTTCTTAGCTCATGGGCCAATGTCGATGCAAGATCGTCCGTTGCAGGAGCAGCATGTTTAGGTGCCCTTCGTGGTCGGTTTCGTCTTGGTTTTTTAGGTTCATCGGATGTCGATTCAGTAAGACGGCCTTGCGGTCTGTTCTTATTAAAACGGGGGGTGTTTTTAGCTGGTGTATCGCTTTTGCTAGCCGGTTCTTTGTCCGTTGTACTACTATTATTATCGGTTGGCTCAGTTGTCGTACTTTTGTCGCTCGCACTTTTATCGTTCGCTGTGGTATTAGGTTTTTTGGCTCTTGGTTTTCTTTTACGCTTCGGAATGGATGGCTCCGATGACTCACCAACAGCTGTCGATGGATTGGTACTTTCTTTTCCAGGAGTAGAATTCGGTTTTCGACGGTTGCGACGGGAATGATGTGGATGTGGGTTGGCTGTACTCGATCCACTTGAATTATTACCAGGTGGCGGCTGATTTGTGTTGGTGGCTGGTGTCGCAACGGAGTCTTGAGAGCTCATAAAAAAAGGCGATAGTGAGAAGCGTCGTGGAAATGCGACAGCTTTTTATTGTGCTTGTGCCGCAGCAACCAGTCGGATGGAAGCACAAACGCGGGACTGACTTGCGCTGAATGAAATGTGTGGGTAGTCACAGAGCTGTTTGCGCCACTGCAGGAACTCCGCCTTGCCAAGAAAAGGATCTTCGTCGCAACTTGATGACATAATGATATATCGATTCATTAATGCATTATGCCTTTGAGTGAGACCTGATAAAGTGGAACTAGCGACGAATCCCCAAGTGCGGAGGATCCTATAGACGATATACTCCACAGCAAATAGAAGAACGCTTTGATTCTGTTAAATAGGAAGGGCAAACAGCAAAGGAGCTGGCAATGAGGACCGCTATTGACGTCCGAACTGCTCAGTGTGACATCAGCTAGCTTGCCGTAAACTTGGTTATGGTCTCCGTAACTCACTGCGATCGCTTGCAAAAACATGTGCAACGGGCAGTCAGATCAGCAAACAAAGGACGCATCGAAGAATGAAGAAAGCAAACGTACCTATAATGCGGATGGTATTGCACGACTAAATGACGATATCGAAATACAGTAGATACTTGATATAAAAATACTATTGGTAGAAAGGAAACCTATTACTCTATTGCGAATATGCTTCAAGGGAAGTTGTAATAGGGTGTCCGCCACCTTCCCTTTCCCTACAAAGTATTGTTATATCGAGATTGTTCTTATAACGAGTATCTACTGTACTTCTTTTGGAGACATGGGGCCCTTTTAATAATGGCGACAAACCTAGACAAGCATTCGATCACGTAAAAGGGGCGTTCGGGTTGCGGTGTATGCTTCGAAAGATCATTTCAAAGTATCATTACGGCGACGTCGATATCCTGAAGAAACTACAAATATTTTTTGCTCACTCCCGAGGTAATTCTATTGTTGACGTTATCTGCAGTCCATGACATTATATGATAGGTTGGTACACCCATGTCTGGAAGATGGAGATGCCGGTGGAAGAACTATTCGTCATGGAAAGAATACTGAAGGTCGATGTGCCAAATCCCATAAACTGCTGAAACTGGCCGACGCATTTTGGGGTTTGAAGGTGGGATATCTTATAATATGTGCAGTTGCATTGATGCACCTACTCACCTGTTGTTTCTGTCAGAATTAGATAGACACTTCCTTGGACGTTATCGAGGAGTTGGAAAATTCTCATCCACAATGCTTGATTGAACAGATGCTGGGAGAAAGCAGCGAAAATAATGCGCGTCAAGACCCTCGAGAACTGATAAGCAATGGGATAGAGAAACCGGGTCTGCAATCTGGAATCGCTAACCTGCTTCCGAGGAGCTCTCCAGACATCGATCCATATCCACCGTCTCTCTATTATTAGAAAACGTCTGAGATCACAGAATTGTTCATATCATCATCTCTAAAACACAGCCAGTACGTTGATCACGTCTATTTCAAGCATTACAGATTTAGAAGGTCATTCTGTGAAAAAGACAAATCCTAATAGCTTGCTTGGAGCCTTAGAGAGATTGTTAAATACAGTAACCGTGAGCTAAAATTATACTCGATAAAATTATATTCTCGTTATCGTTATGCTTTTTGATGTCTACCAATTTTGTTCGCAATAAAATATAAAAAGTTCTCTAAACTTGTATTTTATACAGTCTGAATCCACATATAAAATAGGCAAATGGTCTATCCGATACATATATTTGTTTGTTGGATTTGTGTCATCTATTCATACGCAGTGGAAAATGTCCGCCTTCCTCGAAGGTTGCCGCAAATGCGTGGAAATCCCACCGTCTAAATGAATTCTTGCAAAATAAGGATCACCAGTCTCTGATGCGCTCCTCGTTTGCTTATCTGACTGTCAGTCGCGCATGATTTTGCAAGCAATCACGGTGACTACATCGACAATAGCCGGGCCAAAAATTTTAATAAGGTAGTGGATGATATGCTTTACCAATTTGCTGTGCCTTGCCTCAGTACTTATTGTAAGCGCGTTCTAGTGATTACAAATGTCGGTGATTATGACCTGTCCTAATCTGCTTCAATCAAGACTTGTTTGAAAACGGGTCCCAGGACTCTCGCTGAGTCGCTGTCCAATCAAGCAATCGTGTACTGCGCCTCTTAGTAAGAGGCTTTCCATTAACTGCGCCACTCGGCAACGTACGGTTTCTCGAAGAGTATTGCAACAGGAGATTATCTCGTATGTTTAAGGAATACTTTTGTCGATGGTACATGTACAGACAACCTTTTGCATAGAAACGCTGGTTGATCGCATGACCTCCGGATTTAACCAATCGAACTGTTTCGACACCATGCGAGCAGGCGGGGCTTTCTCAAACCTTTTGTATGCCGAACTGGGATTGTCAATAACAGATGAAAAGTGCCAATTACGGAAAGACTATTCTTATCATTTCTGGTGATCTTTTTTTTTTTTGGCACGTTTGCCGCATGTTAAGGTTATCTGCTGAGAGAACGGAAAAAGCTGAGCGCCGAAAAACTCCACAATGCCTCCGCTTTTCACTAGGCTTAGAGAGAAGCTATCCCACCAATGTTACCAAGAAATGTGAACAGTTCCTACATAGTGATGTGGGAGGGGGGATAACAGCTAACCGGACTGTCCGAAGAAAGTGTGATGAAGACTTTTGTAACGCTGATCCATTTTGGTCATCTCCAAAATAAGCAGGTCTGACCTCCATGCATGGAAGCCTTCGATCTTCATTCATTATGACTCGTTACGTGTGCTTATCGTCAGAAAGTCTCACGCGAGAATCGGTCTTAAAAGCGCAGCGAGGCTAGTCCACTTCACTAATTCCAATAGAAACCTTATTACAAAACAAAATGTTTGTCTATTTACGATGGTCTGTGACAGAACAGTGTCATTAGAGTCATTTGAACAAATTTAATCGCAATATGTTCTTCCACTTTTTTGGCTAGTGTTTTCGAGATGTGATGCAAAAGGAGATGAACGAATATATACGCATGACGTCCGTAGTAAGTTTGCGAAGTGTGTTGCATCCTACGCTCCTAAGGCTCATACTTTTCTTAAAGGATTACAACCAGATGGTACTTCTTCCAAGTAAACGTATATTTGCTTCAACGGTCTCGATTTTCATTGAAGATGTGCATATGTGTGTGTTTTTTTTGAATGTATGGTTGTGTGTGCTGTGCATGGATGTATATGAGGCTTTTGGGTCGCAAATCCGGACCCATTCAAGCGTGGTTCATATTTCTTTCTTTCTTTTTAACGTTCGCAAATTTACAAGCTGTCAATCCGGTTAAACGATCTGCCTCCTTTTGGTCTTTCGTGGAGCTTCGGGTTGTTTTTAGCCAACAGATCTATAATAACGGAAATATAAGAAACGTCTTGATGATCTGAGAAAACCTTACCTCTTCCTAGTTTAGCATAGTCGAATTCGCATTCATGCCTGTCGGGATATCGGTGCGAATCACAAAACACATAATCGCACCGACATCGATTGATCGTTTGCTTTGCCAATGGTACCTGAAACGAAAGGTAATGGTCATTCACATGTTCCCTTTTGTCTGTCTTTTATAATACCTTCACTCTGCATTTGAAACATCGACCTTTGTTTGTCTGTACAGGTTTTTCGTTTGATGCACTTGCAGTTGTTGGATTGTCGATTGACAGCGTTGCCGGCGCTTCTGATGTCGAAGAATGGCCCTGAGTAGAGGCTATTGGGGAAGGGGATCGGGTGTGTTTACGGGATGTTAAATTATGGGCTTCGGACGGAATTTTATCAACGCTTTCTTGGGATGCTGACGTTTCGGGTGTTCGTTCGACCGTTTCAGCGGACGGAGAGGTTAACGTGGGTGTGGGTTCTGCTTTTCGTCTCTCGGGTGTCGTCCTCGCATCTGTAGATGATGGCAAGCCTAAAACAAATATGTGCGCATGGATCAGACAATCGTCCGCTGGACAACTTCATGTTCTTTGATAAACCGTCTGACTTTGCTTACTTTCACGATTCTTGTTCTGATTAGTGGATTGTGCAACTTTGAAGCATTTTGAACACATATGATTATACATCTCGTTTCCATAGAAGCCGCATCCCGCAGTGCAGAATTGCGGTGTTTTAGTGTCATTGTCGTTGCTATTATTCATCGCTGTAAGAAAATGAAGAAAGAACCGCGCGATAAGAAAGCTTTTATTCTCCGAACTCTTCTGTGCACCTGCCCTTGTGACACACCGGCAAAATATCGAACTCCGCTGAAGTTTTGCCTTTGTGGTGGGTGGGACTCGGTTACTGAATTGGACTCCTTAAGCGATCCAAAATTTCTGGCACGTAAGTTTAAATATATCCGTATTGTCTCCTCAGTAAACGAACATACTAACCAAGAAACAATTGGTTGAAAACAAACTATAAAATGATAGGCTTCATGATAAGAACTGATTAAAATTATCTCTTCCCGGATCAGTCCTATATACCACCGTCCCGATACCTTATTTCAACTGCAACCACAAGAGAAAGATCCAGTTAAATTCGTCACCATTTTCACCTATCTAACACTTCCCTTCTTTTTTAAGGGAGGATCCGCTACAAGGAAAGCGTATCCTTGCTTCCTTATGTTGAATGAATGAATTATCATCATTACCGTTGTCAAATGACGATAAATGTGCACGTGGAGACAAGCACGCATTGAACAACGAGATAATAATAGAGACGGTGGTCTGCATACGTCAAGGTTTTACAAAGCTGGTTATAAGCCATACGTCTCACCTGAGCTTGCTTTACTCCTGATGAATACGTCAATTCATTCTTCTAACTAATTGCTCTACTTCGCGACAGTGGATAATCTGTTACCCAAGCAGAATGACGCCATAGCTATTTAATGGTTGAAAGATATCAATTCTTACTGCTCGATTGCAGAAAACGGCCCTGATTTTCCAGAATATCGGAGGTTTGTGTATCCATGCATATCGGTAACTCTATTCTCGCGTAGAATGTTAGACAGTACGAACTTCGCCAAATCATTTACACGGTGAGGTCAATGAGTGACAAAGCTTTTTGTTTTCGTAGATAAAAGAAAATTATTAGATAATCCTGCGCTTTATTTTACGAATGACGTGGTGAAGATGTCTGGTCTTTCTTTTGATTCAAAATCGTACTTGCTGCAGACTTTTTTAATCCACGGGTCAATCATTATCGCCAACGAGAGCTTCTGATCCTTCAATCTTTCTGATCGTGTTCTCAGAAATCGCTGTCAAGTCGGTCGGTCGTTATTATTATTACTATTTCGCATAGCCTGTTCATTGATTAGAACGCCATAGGACGAGTGATCGCATGAATCATTTACCTGATAGTAGCCAGTGTAGTAACCACTATAATACCAAGCCATAATCAAACGAGAGAGCTGGTCATCTTCTGCTCATGGAGAACCCGTCATTATAGAGCGAATGAGCTTGAAAAATTTACCTGGACCATTCATAGGAGGGGGAGCAGCAAAACTAGGAAACGGAGGAGGATATGCATTCTCTTCGTACGTTTGCTGTTGCTGCGGTGTTTCCTCCGGTAGTTGTTGTTTTTGTTGTTCTCTTGTTTCATCTGTCAATCTTGCCTGTATCAAAGTTAGTAATGCTTTATAGGTAAGTTCAGTTATTGTATACTTTTCCCTTGACAACAGGCGGTTTGTTCTTTTTCCTGCTGATAACAATTAGGGAAGGAGGAAACACAAGACACCTTCCCTCGGTACCTATTTTCTTTTTCCTTGCTGTTGCTAAATGGCGGTTGCACCTGGTCACCGAAATTCCTCTACAGGTTTGCATTAGCACAATCGTACAGCTCAGCCGAAGCGTACCCGGTACTCTTCTAGCGCGTTATCCCAATGGGCGATCAGTTCCGTGTCATCCCATATATCCTCGTCCTGTCATGTATTTAGAATAGCAAATGACGACTCATTCGTACCAAATCATCGCCTGCTGTATAAATCGTATCGCCGACCCGAGGGCCATTCGTGTGGTAGGCCATTAGATAGAAGGTTGGATTTGACTATGCCAGTTCGAGCTTATAAGCCACAACGGAGGCGATAATGCAACTGAGTGTTATTCTATGCCATCTACTTACACAACAATCGCTTATAGCACCAGTAACATCAGATTGTACCTTTGAAAAGAATGCAATTGATGTATAGAACAGGTTCAAGTGACGGAAACTGCATATATAGAGTACAACAAAGATACATCGTGTCCGATTTCCCTATGCATAGCCTTTCCTGTCTTAGTGCAAAGATAAGCAAACGAGCTAATAGTAGGTATATCGATTGTTTGAATAAACTTTTTTGATATAGAACATTTGTAACACTTCCAACAGTGAACTGGCGACTAGGTCCAAAGACGTGTTAAATCAACTTGCTCGTTGCTTCGGCTTATTCTGTGACAGAATGAAATACCATCTCCTGCTTTTCTACTCTGCGAGACTTCTAAGTCTTGGAAAAAAAAATGAGCATAAATAGTTACCTCGTTGTGCAACTTTGCACACCCGTACTTTGGCGCAATGTCCCAGACCCACGTAAAAAAGAAAAAAGAAAAAAGAAAGTTCGCGTATGGTTATACTTCACGATGATATGGATACTTTACCAATATATCAAATAAAATGCATCGCTATTCGCTCAACAGGTCTTTGTTACTGCTATTCTATTGATATTGATAACGCGTAGGATGTGTCAACAATCAGGTTCTGCACCATGTTCTTGTGCGCCAGAGAGAGCTTTCGGCGCTTCAAAAACACACCAAAATAACTCGGTTGTTCTGCAATGTTTTTTTTGTTTTTTCCTTTTTCCTTTGTAGCATAACGTTTATTCTTGTGCCATTACGGTGACAGACCTCACAGTATGCATAATGGAAATGGCGTTGAAAATACCGAACCGTCACCATACGCGCAGTGGCAGATCGCCTTCATATATGCGTTCGTAATCGCTTTCAATCAAGGAGGTGATCTCGCCGGTTTGCATCCTTTACCGACCTTTAATCCAGAAGTAAGGTGTGTCTTGTAAGATCCTCAAGTTGAATTGTACATAGGAGCTTGAAAATGCGCTTCAACAAGAGACAAGCGAGCTACTTGACCGACTGTTGTGCGCCTTCCTCAGCAATGTCTTGAATCGGAAAAAGCTCATCGAGTACGTTAGATCATTCCCGATCCGCATAAATGTGACTCATGCCCGGTTATAGACCTCATGCATATGGAAGAGCATTATCTGACCTAGTCAACGCTAAAGTGAGAACGGCTGAGTTCGATCTCGGCTACAACCCTTTGACAGCTGACGGCTTTAACGCATTGACACCCGATCTCAAGGTATCTACCTCGCAGAACCGATTTTATGTGCTTAACTTATTCCTGTTTATCCTATCGTAGCTCACGTTGCTGCAATCA
>JNDT01001141.1:0-33915 GCA_000697055.1 Saksenaea vasiformis B4078
ACATGCTCACCCAAAGTGGCCTATAAAAAGGGTCAAAGACCGTCAACAAATAACACATCTTTCTTACTTACTCATGAGATCAAATGATGAAGGAATTGATGTCGTCAGAATACCTACCTGGTAACCTGGGTTTGGTCGATATCATGATTGGTTTGGCGAAAAAGAATCTTTCTGATGACCTCATACCATCCTCATGAAAAGGAAATGATAATAAATCTCACCGCGGTCTTCTCGGCCAAGGTGAAGCTCTCGACTCCAGGTCCCGATCCCTAGGCGGATGTCCAGAAGTTTTGTAGATATGAGATTGTTTTCCGAATCAAAAGATGACGAATAAATATACAACGTTTGAGCGGCCGCCGATGTTCGAAGAAATATGATCGATTGAAATGATCGCCGCTGTACAATAGCATAAACGCTTCTAAAGAGGACGCACTCATTTTATTTAGAATGTGTCGTTTGAAAGAGATGACGTGTAATGTGCGAACACGCAGCATTTACTAAACTTTCGGACGTTCCGATGAGACACGACCATCCTCCAAAAATAAGCAGATTATGACATTGAATGATAAATCTATTTATTTTTTTTATCTGAGAACTGTTGACTTCTCTAGTCATAAATAGCAGACAACATCTGAATTACGCTTGCAATATTAAAATAAACTTGTACAATCTAATTTATTGATGCTGATTCAAACATGTACATTTCTGACTGTTGTATTCCAACATCCTCTATTCACTGTCAGACACATTGCTAGCCAATGATCGATATATTACCATAAAGAGATCCTATTTCTACGAAATTACCTTGAACACAGACTGTAGACTTTCAATTGCTTCCATATTAGCACTTATCCCGGATTCCTTTATACAATGCCTTTCACTGAGTTTTCTACGATCCGCTCTCGATCTGTCCTCTGTAAATACTGCATTAAGAAAGATCCAATATAGATACCGGCTATATCATGGATATATGGGCATCTGTGCAATCATGGAATATAGCCCAATCTATCTGTGTCCATGGATGATTTTGTTATAAAAAGAGGAACACTTTTTATTCAATAAAGATTTTATCCAAGTCTCGCTGACTTTTCTTGTCTCTTGTTTTTTCTCATTCATCCTCTTGATTCTTCACTGACATTATCGACTATCTTAACTGTTCTGTCTCGTTCAAGCTCAAGACAAAGAAACATTCTGACTTGAGTGTCTCAACTGGGTTCGAGACAAAGGTACATCTCATTCTGTCCCATTCTATTAGGAGAATTAATCAGCTCGCGACTCTACTGAATCAGGATTAGTATTCCATCTACAGACCAAGTATGCAGCAGCTGAACTACTGGTTGGATGTATCCTTTTAAATACCTGTAATAATTTTCTAGTGGCCATAGTTAAGAATACTTTTCGATCAGAAGCGATCCTAAAAGATCAATGGTATGTTAATTTTTGGTAGTCAATGAGAATATTTATTAACGTACTTTCTAGAGCAAATGGACGCTTTTCTAAGAAAAGGAAGGCCACTGATGTCGAATGCAAATTGAAGCCAGACTACGTTGTATTTGTTACAAGCGGACACTGCCGTGTCTGTATATCTTTGTTATACATCACAGTTCTTGGTTGGAAAACAGACACCACTCCGCTGAATTCAGTATTTGGAGGAATCCTTGGTAATATTAGTTCCTGGTTCTTCTTCAGAAGAATAAGCCTATAATCGAGTCTCACCAACCTCGCCGTTTCGATATACTCTGAATGATCGACATCTCAGACACGATCGATTCGACTTGATTTCCGCGAAAGTGAAGCCTCCGCAGAGTGTGAGGCAGTTCCCAGAGTCGGACCTGGTGAAGATCGGGAAAGAAATGCAGTGGATGCTAAACCGGCTAATCAAACATGAAGTCAGTGATCCTGTCGTGGGGGGGAAGTCCTTATCCAAGGGCTTGAACTAGCGACCTACAAAATGGATCTGCCATACCCTGGTGTCTATAGATTAATCGAACTTGGAAGAGTCTCAATCTTTAAATCTTTAACCGAATTGGCGTTGGTTGTTCCGATCGTCCGTCATATGTTGCAACTCAAAGTCGCTAGGCAGAATTTTTCAATTGATATCCTTTAGAATATCACACTGGAAACAGCCGTTGTCTTGGATAAGACATGCAGCATACACTTGCTGTGGCAAACAGCTAAAGAAAGACGAATAATGCTAGTGTTCTCATTCGAT
The DNA here is from genome assembly GCA_000697055.1 of Saksenaea vasiformis B4078. NCBI lineage: Eukaryota > Fungi > Mucoromycota > Mucoromycetes > Mucorales > Saksenaeaceae > Saksenaea > Saksenaea vasiformis. The sequence goes on from JNDT01001141.1 coordinate 2,213, forward strand.
CTCTACCAATACCTTACCCTTCCATTCACTTGTCATCGTGACTCTATGATAATAAAGCACATACTACTATTTCCTGTTGACTTAGTGCTCATAAAAACTTTCCATCTTCTAAAGTTATAATCGCCCGAATGTATCTGACCGTATCTGCCATCAAAGGTGGATATCGAGTATGAGTGTCACTGAATTGTCAGGCTTCGTCATTAAAAAAAAACGAAGGATGCTACATTGATTCACACAAGTTTAAAAATTCCCTGATCGTGTCTGCGTCTCCCTCATTTTGATGAAAGTAATGTATTATAGCTTCCTCCCGTCCCCTTTCACCTGTTCGCTCAATCTCCGAGAGTCGCTATCGTCTCAAATATCAGCAGGCCATGAAAACGTATCTGAATCTCTTCGATGCTGAGTGCTACATTGGTGAGAAAAACTGACGTAGTTGGAGAATGGTGAATAGACCGAACATCCTTGACATGGTCCCACAGCATGTTCACAGACACTTCAGCTAGTGACGAAACTTTGCGTCATGTCCTAAAAAGCAAATTTAAAAGTATATCTTCGGTCTCAGATGCGTCCATTCAAGCAGCTTGGATGAAGATATCTGGATTGTGTGTTGGAAGACTAAAAGATAATAGCATATCGGTGGGTTAAACTTTGTCCCTGCCTATTTACATGGATTAACCTACGGTTGATCTGGATCAAAGGGAACAGTAGACTGCAGGCGTAGTATCCAAAGAACAAGGTTGATATGCTGGGATCGTATGAGCATTCAATTTCATTGAGGATACGACTGGATATAGCTCAGCCAGCGTACTCGCATTGGTTATATTGCAGTGTTTGGGCTGTAGAAACACGCTCCTTTTTGAGAGAAGTTGCGTACATTGCAAAGACGACCAACGGTGCTACACTTGAAATGTTTCGTAGTATCTTTATCTACACCACTAGCTGTTTGTCAAGATCCTATCTAATCACAAAGCAACAGACCCTGTCTCGCATCTTTTCAATTGCCCTGCTTTCCCTTTTTTGAAGCGACCCTAGGACGAGCTCCTTTATGGACACTGATCTCGGCGGCAAAGAGTCCGAGGCTAAATTCTGCATCGCTAACTTTGGGAGCGTTAAAATGAAAGGACCTTTCTCAAATGACGTTCACAGTAACTGATTGCGACTCCCAGCCTCAATTCTCCAAGTTTGAAAAGATATGTAGATTGTAATTTATGGTTTTTAGATTTTACTGTTGCTTCTCTTCCAATGAGTTACTCCTCCGATCCAAAGCTTGAAGCATGTGTCGACGTCTCTGTTCAGTTGTCAACGCGTTTAATTCTTCTACGGTCATTTCGTCAAAGTTATCACCCGCTTTCTTTTCTAAAGTTGATGTGTTGTCTTTAGAACTTGATGTTTCAGGAGGCTGTTCCTGCTGCTGTTGCTGCTGTTGCTGCTGTTGCTGCTGTTGCTGCTGTTGCTGTTGTTGCTGTTGTTGCTGTTGTTGCTCTTGTATCCGTTGCTCCAATTTCCTAATGTCCAAAGTGTTATACCAACCACTCACGCTACTCTCTTTTGACCAAGAAATCTACTTACTTTCGTGCCTGGATTACCATAAACTCCTTTCGCTTTCTTAACATTTCCTGACGCTTATCTGGACTTGCTTCCCATACTTTCGGAGGCTCCGTTAGTTGTTCTTCATTACCAATAGATTGTGTATCCAAATCGTATCGTCGCAATAAGTTGGTATGGTTTGGTGCTTTTCGTGCTGTCGAGGACCCCGATGTTGGACTCTGATGATTAGATGTCGAGTTCTGATGATTAGCAGGCTAACAAATTACAAGTAAGAACTGATTCAATAAAAGTGCATTTATGTCGTCGCTAAGTCCTACCATGGGAAGGCCTCCTGTACGGAGAGCATTTTCAACTGTCGCCTCTACTGAACCAGTTCTTTGCAAATCGGCCACGATTGCCGGAGTGGGGATATCTGGAAACATGGAATGTACCATCTCGATCTAATTTCAACGAAATCTGTTAGTAACTTCGTTTTTCCATCTATTTATATAGACCATCTGTGGAGTGACACGGTGTTGTCGTCTCGCTGTGGCACGTCTCTGTCCTGACGGTTGGGTGGATGGCTGGGAACCTCCTAGAATGCACATGAACACTAACGCCCGATAGTATATCCGATCTTACCCAGCATCCATCGCAATGCGATCAGTATCAGAAAAACAGCCACTAGAATAGATACGCTGTCATTCATATTCTGCTAGTGAAAGCAAGAAGCGACGAAATTTTGTTTTTTTCTGTGTTCCCGAACCCTCAAATTGCGTCAGCAAATCATCCCACAAGAAGCAGGACGGTTGCCTAACTGCTATACCATTACAAATGGGTACAAGTGGGTTGAGTCCTAGACGTGCTATATTTCTTTTCATAACATTAACTGACCAGAAGAGCGAATTCCGAGAAGCCCCTGCTCCGTTTAGTAGAAGATAGCTCATCCGCGTTTCTTGCGTGATCCAATGAGTTTGTCGGGCAATCTAATTGGATACCTATGCAGGTGGTACACAATGCAGGAAGATCGAAAATCGAGAAATAGTCAGTAAATCGATCATCACAAACAAAAAACGCTCTTTATAAGTTGCCACTCTTGGAATTCTTTTTCAGCTTAGTACCAGATGACAGGAAAAGCTATGGCTTCCCCGAAAAAGAGCGGTGTCATTGATCTGCTCCAGGATAAACGAGCATCCGATGCATAAGAAAAGAGAGGTGCTGATATTGATATAGCGGGTCTTCGAAGCTCAAGAAGAAAATGACCAACGTTAAGTGTAAGCCTAAATAAGAGGATGTTTTCTTACGTACCATGTAAGGAGATCAATGAACGGAAACAACAATATTGGATTTTGAATATACATTTGCGTCATCCAAATATTACTTTGGTTCGACACTACCTCAATCCTGCGATGAGGAGCAGTGTATCTTTGCGCAGTGGAGCAAATACCTTTACTTCTGGATCACAGGTGTATTGCGCTGGTACATTGTAACGGGTTCCCCAACGCATCAGTCAGAACGCTTAAAATGGCAGTATTTAAAGAGACGCATGAATTTCTTTTTTTTTTGGCTCTGTTCATTTTACATCCTCGGTAAAGATGTCAATTTATATACATACAGGATCATCCATGTCTTTTAATCTATCGTTTAGCCTGTATGACCTCTGTCCCGAACCGTCTCGGCTGCAGCGGCGTCTTTATTCATCATTTAAGTAAGTAGAATAAACGTTATCGCACCCAGCATCACTCATCTTGTACAATAGATCGCTGGACGTTGTATCGCTTCAAGTCCTCTGCAGTGCCTTACAATTGGTCACACTTCGTGCCAAACTGCTCCCTTCTCCCATTCCCACCCATCATGGTGCGGGATGCGGCCCCGATGAATTTATGGGAATACCCTTCGGGGTTAAGTAAAATGACATCCAAATATTATTCCATTTACTAATCATGAACAAATTTTTATGCTGTCTATAAATTTCGCGTCCATCGAGGGGCCGCGTTGATGTAAGTAGTGTATGACTTTGTTGCCAACTTATGTATTAACGAACGCATACTTCATTCTTTTCTTAGCGTAAAAGCTTGTTCAATAAGCAGTATATAATTGGTGCCAGAGCCCAAAAAGAGATGATAAAGAGACTGGTAGTATTAAAAGCAAGAGGTCTGATGTACAACATACTGCCAATTTTTGGTTCTTTATGACAAGCGAAAATTGTCGTGATCCATTTGAACTTCATCGTGTTATTATCCGATGACATGCAGGTAAGCCTTAGGCATATTCTCCGAACTGAATTGCTTATATGTTGATTGTATGTACACATCTAACGCGATCATTGTGAAATTTCATTGTCATGAAAGAAGCGGCATTTAATTTTGCTGCTTTATCAAGCAAATTTTAGAGAACAAAAGCTCCTCAAAACCTCCGATATCTCTTTTTTTTTTTCGTACTTTATCATGGACTATCCACTGGACGTGGGCATTCTGGCAAGCTATTTAGGCGCCATTCTGATTCTTCTCTGGCGCATTGAGAATGTCCTTTGCATAGCATGGCAGCATCGACAACCGACTAGCAAGTTGTTCTTCTTACTGGCGTTGCTTGCATTCGGAGCAACATGGGCTTACATGATCAAGTACTTCTGTCACAGCTATGAACAATGGGAAAGCAGCCACTATTACAAAGATCTGGCGCTGGGCAAATGGAACAAATTTTCCCACTGGCTACATGATACGTATCTTTTTGATGACGCGTGGCGTACAGTCTGTACTGGCGTTTGGCAGTGGCTATGGAGTCATCAACTATGTACCTTCACCGTCACGGTATGGACACCGTTCCTCGCAATTGAAGGTAAGAAAAAACAAGACAGAAAAGGAAAGATAAACGGGGAAACCGTTTCCTAACAACCGTTTCGCCAAGGTATTCGTCGTGGTATCCGGTTTCCATGGGCGTTTATGCTGTTCGGTCAGCTTGTTGCCATTTCTGTTGCGGTGGCTCTCTTCTTTGCGGTTGCGTGGACTATGCCAAGAATCCATTGTGCTCCTTCATGTCGGTTAGGCGGCTTGTTGATCTTATCAATGGTCGGTGGTTGTATCAATGTCATTATGACGCCGTTTGTAGCTCAAACAGACTACTTCCTACCAAATCTTCTCGTCATGCACGTGCTTCTAATGCTGCCACTTGTCTGTTTGTGCAAACCATCCATTCAAGAAAAACAAAGCCACGGATCCATGCTAGTTCTTATGCTCTACACGGCTGCAGCAAGCGCTAACTTTGTTATCTTCGTTCATCAATGGTTTGAATGTCTCTCCACTCTGTCGTCGGTGTGGGATGCCGCGTGCCAGCTGGTATCCACCTTTCTCTTCCATCCAGCACAATCAAGTATCAGCTCTGATGTTTTGTTTGTCAATGTCATCTCGATCACCTGGATGGTCAGCAATTCCCGGGCACCATGGCATCGATATATGGTCTACCTGACGCCTGTCCTTTCAGCCTCTGTGACCTTACCAATATTTCTTGCAGGACAAGAATATGATATCATGACACTTAAAGCGGAATAAAAGAACACACAAAGAATAGTATTTTTCTAGCTTTATTTTATATAGCGATGAACAGTCGCCAAACACCTTGAAGATACTGAACAATTTCCGACATGGCCATTTTACTTTCGCCATAGACACGATCAACAAAGGTGATAGGTACCTCACCGATAGTGTAATTGAGTTGCTCTGCACGCACAATCATTTCCATTTGGAAAACATAGCCCTTGGCTAACGTCGCATTGATCAAATGCATAAGTACTTCTTTTTTGTACAGACGGAAACTTCCTGTCAGATCGGATGCATGTGGACGAAGTAAAAGTGAAGCGAGATAATTGGCGCCTCGGCTACGACGAAGGCGTCAGGAACGTGCTATGGCAGAGAATGTTTTCTGTTACCTGACGAGTTTTCGTTTGAGATCCCATCCATAGACACCGCCACCAGTCCGATAGCGCGTTCCACTAACGACGTCGTAATTATGTTGTGCTTGTAACCTAAATAGATAGTGTGCTGGTCAGTTATAACGTACACGTCTTCCCGCGGGACTGACTTGATCATTTGAGGAATAAATTTAGGCTATGGCATCACCAGTCAATGTAACAGGCCACTGCAATAAGTAACAACTTACGTGATGCGAAAAGTCTGCGTCCATAATAATGATAAAATTTCCAGTGGCAAACTGCAGCCCATGGACGTAGGCTGTACCTAAGCCCAACTTTCCTGCACGTGGACGCAGTTGCTACCGATGGAGGTTAGCTGGACACGTCTACCATGAAGAGAATTTACAATATGGTCTTCGCCATAGACAGTTTGGAGCTGTTTGGCTACATCCTGTGTTCCATCCGGGCTTCCATCATCGATGATGACGACTTCCCAGTCGATGCCCTCTGCTTCCATGGTTGTCGCAATAAGCCAAGTGATGATGGGTAAATTCTCGCGTTCATTATAAGTAGGTAAAAGGATCGAATATTTATTGCTCGTCATGTTGGCGCTGCCAATAGTGCTGTCGTCTACCGTCAAAACAGCGTGTTGCGTCTGTTGTAAATCCATAAGCGCAAGAGGAACGTTGCAATGCCATTTTTTCAGCCAATCACATTCCAGGACGTCCTACCTTTTTTATTTTTATTTTTTCCTTTGCGTAAGAAATTTTTCATTCATTCACATCTCCATTCTTGGTGTTATCTACACGTTCAAGAATATCTGATTAGCCTTCGGCTACTGAACCTGTGGACCTCTACAGCGTCCTACACAGAGGGGACTTGGCATAGATCCTGAGTATCGTGAACTTGCCCTTAGATAATGGTGTACGCTGTTTGTACGATACGTTCAGTACAGACTTGCAAAAAGCATGAAGTGACAACATACCTAAATATGTCGTTTAAAATGTTATCGAAACAGATATTACATTTTCTACGGTTCTACGTGCAGTTGGACTACAAGACAGACACATCCATGTCGAACGTGACATTATCCAAAATGCATGTCAGCCAAAGTCATAAAGGTCTGCCGACTGATCATGATCGTCTAAAGTCAATATGCCGTCTTACAGCCCATGTGGCTGCCCAAAATGTTGCAATTGACTATCTTGTTGTGTGGCAACAAATGAAGGGATAATTGTCGGGAAATACTGTCTTTGGATGCCCATCTGCAAAGAGAGAAGAGGCGAACGAATTAGTCTTAGATCTCCGTTTTGACTTTGTATAAAGCGGGAATCATGGAGAAATACAGAAAAATAAGATGAAATCATTCATTTATTCTTGATCACCATGCTGCAGAATTTCCAATCTCTATCGATAATGAATTAACTATATTTATAGAATGATGCTGTGCACTTCTTCCATTATTCTCGAAATCTTAAAGGGTAATTCTTTTCGCGTGGGGCAGATAAATGATATTACATCTGCGATTATGCTCTGTATCTATCTTGCTAAATTTCTCTGAAACGAACCGAATCAGCAGCAGTATCGATCGTCTGTATGTCATACATGGATTGGGTGTCCGAAGTAAATCCTTACTTAAAAAAAAAGAAAAAAAAAAGAAAAAGAAAAAGGAACGACCACGTACACGTGTATTTACAAATAAAGAAAGAATGGAAGGGAAGAAGTAGTTTATCACCTTCATTCTTTCTTTTTCTTATTACAATTATTTTAGGTGTAGGCTGAAGATGGGCCAGGGGACACAAAGCTATTGGTGGGTGTCATTGTCGTTTGTACGGCCAGCCGTTTTCCTTTGAGCATATTTTTCAATGCACGCAAGGCAAACACCGTTAAGCCTATCCCGGCCCAGTCTTCATCATGCAGATCTCTTAGGTCGCCTACAGTCATGATATCTTGGTTTTGTAATTTTTTGATCCACTCGTGGGCTTTCTCCTGACTTCGGTGGGATGCCATGGCGCAATCCTGTACAAACACCGCAATGTCTGTGTCATCCGAGTACTCTATTATGACGTAATGAATGGTGGGAATGAAGCCATTTTTTTTCCTTACCTTCCAAGATATGTGACACCAATTGATCGCGCACCAAAGGACTATCTTCCGTTTTCAGTGACTCGGCCGTACCTGAAACATCGTCCTTCGGAGCTTCTCTGGTACCGACTTTTTCGATACCTAATCCGTCCCGTTCCTCCAATGTCGGGACTTTTGCGCCCTCGACCTCCGCTTGAACGTCACGCAAACCTCGTATAGCATCACGATAACGAGATTCAGCCGTTCGAGCACGGTTCTCGTAGCCTTCGCATTTTGCTTCGAGTTCTTTTACCAGATCTGTGGTACGCGTGAGCTCGGCTCGAGTCTTATCCAGTTCAGAGCGGATATCGCTTTCCCGACGCCAAACAGAACGTCGCACTTGTTCTGCTTGTTCATCCTCACTGGGTTTATCAATATCTCTCAAGATACGGTTAATTTCTTTTGTAATATGATGCTGATATCGTTCCGGGAGCACCTGCTCTTCAATCTTAAAAATAAAATATAAAAAGGACGATGAGCATCAAAAATTAGGAATATGTGAATTTTGCTTTTACTCACCATTTCCCGAACCACCTCTTCTGCTGTGTCCGTTTCGACATTAAAATCGAACTTGACAGAGAGTTTATCCATTCCTTTGAAGACAACTTGAAGGGTCATATGTACGTGATTGGGATCTGCTGCAAGCAGAACAACATCGGGTTCGACCGCCAGAAAGGAATGCTCAAGAATCTCATGCGCAGCCATACGTTCCTCTTCTGGTCCCAAACAATTGGTAATAACGGCCAAGACTTCTGTGTTCTGCACCTTTTGAAGACAGGCAGGCTTCACGCCTGCCGACACCTTTTTATAGATCTGAGCAGCATTTCTGCACTCGCCGTAGGGGTATTCGCCGGTCGCCATTTCGAGCAGACACATGCCGAATGCATAAATGTCGACCTTTTCACTGTAACCTTGTTCTTCGTACATCTCTGGCGCCATGAACTCGGGTGTGCCGATAATGGTGTATTTCTTTCCGAGCTTCATTTCCGCTGTGCCCATATCTCCAATTTTGACTTCGCCATGGGCTCCATTGATAAAGATATTGTCGCATTTAATGTCGCGATGAATGATGGGTGGGTTGTGGCCGTGCAGATAAGCCAAGCCTTTCAAGATCTGACGGGACCACCGTTTGACAATTTTTATGTTGGGTAACGGGGAAAGTTTTCGAATGTACTCGCGCAGCGTGCCAGATGTCATGAGTTCGGTGACAAATACAAATTCGTTCTCGCCATACCAGGCGTCATGGAATGCAATGATGTTTGGATGTCGCACTGACTTGAGGATCTGAATCTCGTGCTCCAAATCTTTGTTGTTCGGCGATTGCATAGCCTGCGAAGGTAAGGTTGAGTAAAAAAAAAAGCAAAACCAAACCTTCAACCTTCTTACCTGAATGGTATTCCAAGCAACTTCGTAACCCTCCTCTCGATCAATGGCTTTGTAGACAATTTTATATGCTCCTTTTCCCAGTAAGGTATTCAATTTGACGTAACGTTCATTGGGAGAGACTTCAACGACATGCTCAGTACCATGAGATGAGGATTGATCGATTATTTCATGGGCATGTAACATCGAGAGTCCACCGTAGGGATCTCGTTGTTGCTGTTGTTGTTGAAAGGATGTAGAACTTTGCGTCGGATAAGCGGTATAAGGAGTCGAGAAGGAAACGGTTTTTTCGTACTCTGAGCGTTCCGTGGGAGAAGACGAGGTAGGGTAATGGTCAGTGGTTGTAATAGTCCGTTCTCCATCTGGACTGTAGGATGGGAGGTTATGATAATTGCCTGTCAGTGGTCCTCCAGGCTCCTCATCATTAGAGGAATCTTGGCTTGTCGTCGTCGTTGTGGCAGGACTGACGTGCTGCTGTGAATCAGACATGCTGAGTAATGATATGGCCTGCACTACGAATATTGCGTTGTTCTATCCAGTCAGATGTGCCTGAAGCAGCCCAGGCTGTGGAGTTTGCACAACACCACAAATCAAAAGTAGCGTTTTACAAAGTAATATAGAATAAAAAAGAAATTGTTTAAAGAAAAAGGAATAAAAAAAGGAATTATATATATATATGTGTGTGTGAGAGAGTGTGCGTGTGCGAATGTATGTACGAAATGTATGTGAGAATAGATATATATGGCGATATATATATATATATAATTTGGTTTAGTCGGTTAAAGGAAGGGAAAAAAAAGAGAGAGAAGGGAAAAACAGTACGACCTTAGCAGTCGCACATTGCCCATTTTGCCTTATTGGCCATCCGGCCCCAAATTTCAGTGGCTGAGACAAATTCACGAGGTCGGCCGCCGTCTCAAAATTGGGCGTCGCACCTTGAAAATCGAGTCGCATGCTGCTGAGACATTTCGAGAAGTCAACTTGGTTCGCCGATGATATACGTGCTGCAGTATTAGAAATGCTACCCTCTATTACTAATCTTTTATCATAAAGAATCAAAGATAGATAGATAATAACAGCAGCATTCTTTGCAATAAGTGTGATGGTGCACATTTTAGGTCCCGCCCTGTTTCAGTAGGCCATGTGCTGGGCAGCGGATTAAAGCATCTGCACCTGCTCCAAGTTATTGCGACACTGAACAACAATAGAACGATTACAAAGGTTTCCGATGTCTGAGGAAGAATCGTGATTATTTCCTGCCTTTTTCTGAGACTTTTACCAGCGTTAACCGAAACAGAACGATAATTTCTTCCATAGTTTCTTATTCAGCGGTGGGATAGCTTTAGCGGTTCTAATACTCATCATGTGAAGACCGACGAGTTTTGTTGGTTATAAATGCACATTTAACCCCCCGCTATCGTCAGACAACACAGCGCTTAACATTGTGATCACAGTAAATGACACTCTCCACGGCAAAAAAGAGTAACTTAAAATATTATCCAGTGGTTTCTACCGCTTGTGATCACTTGTACAGCAAATGACTCGTCTTTTCCCAATGTTATTGTCTCATCGTCGATATAGATATTGCAGCGGTATGTAACCAATTACAATATGGATATTTCGGATATTTCTTCAGAGGATCTCTCTGCCTCAGTCGCCATTATTAGCCTGTGGATTCATTGACGCTTTCTAAATTTTTTTTGTGGATTATCTTTCTGTCGTGGCTCCATGGGATTGAACGATGTGGGATAAGCATAGTAGATTGTCCTTCCAAACAGGTATCCGACCATGCTGAACTTTGAACGCCTTGTCCCGCACCCCCTTTCACTATAAATCACAGATTGGACTATCTCCTTCGTTTTCCTTACAAGCACCAAAATTAGCAGTTCCTGCCTTGTGAAAAAAACGGGTTCTCGGATGTACCCATAGCTACGGCAAAGCGTACGTAATGTTCTGGTTTGGTGTCGCCACGATCCATGCGCAATGACCCCTTCGAGAGGGTCCACAAAACACATGATGAAAACACATAACTTATAGTAATATTCTTGGACATGGCTGTTACAAGCAGCTCTTAAGGCAAGTGCAAAGAAGTGCAAGTCACTAAGACACTTTCCTTACTAACTATACAGCTCTTCTGTAAGGATAGACAAGCAGTAGCGCTGAAAGTGTGCACGCTAAAGTTGCCGAATGTTAAAATCATTGCATGGCTGGTCATTATAGATATTATAACCGTATACGTAATCTTAATACATGCCTTCAAGAGTCTTCATGGGGAAGTTTTTGCGGAAGTGGTACTACTGGTGATAAATGTGGCGCAGAGCTCCTCAGCAGGAGCATTCGCGTCCTATTTTATATTGGAATCTGTTACACGTGGTAGCATTATTTTTTACCATGGTTTTATCTTATTTGTATGATGATGGCAATGTTATAGGGAGAAGAGAGAGAGATTTGTTCACTCTATAAGTGACCACGATGGGCAGGAAACATCTATATCTGAATAATATTTTAAGTCTTCCTTTTTCCTGCCAGAGAGAGAGTCTTTTTATTGTGATTGCAATGTCAAGTACTACGTTGTTTGGAGTCAGTGGGATGCGAATGTGAGTCCATAACCAACCAGACAGATCAATCCTCATATGACGAGTATTGCAACCACTGCTGCGATTCCACCACCGCTTTGATTTTTCAAAGCTCGCCTGATAGATCCTTTTTTTAAATGCGACCAAATCTTCAACTGGTTAACAGCAACCTCAGATCTCGCTAGTGTGTGCATTGTGTGCTGAGAAAGAGTGTGCTGTCGTCAGGAGACATGTGGTCAAACATGTTGGAGTTTGTGCCCCAAGTGGCGTATTGGATACGAGGCACTTCCTCGCAGACTTCAGCTATGAAGAGCTTTTCGTTCCTAACCATTGTCGCAGATCGGATGAAAATGGAACATGGTCAATTGGCAACCCAACGTCCCTGCAATCTTTAGTATAGAATAACGGCATGTGATGGCTTCGTTTGGCGTCAGCCAATCGCTTGATTTGACCGAAAAGGCGGTAAATGAAATGTCGTTCGTCAACTGAACTTTTTTTTTTGGTTGTTGCAGCGTTTGCGTGTGAGACTAAATAATATCAGGCGTTGCAATCAGAGCATCCACCACTTTGTAAAAGAAAGTTAACGAAGGAAAGAGAGAGGGTAAACAAGATGACGAAACAACGGATACATAGCAGTTCTAGAGAATAATTAATAACGGCTGGTACCACGTACATCAGTCAAAATTTATCCGTGTGCGTTGCTTAGGGGAATGAAACACGGGGCGTACCCAGAAAGCTAGTATATGATTTCTGGATGTAAGCAACGGTTGCTCTATTGATTGTACAGGTCCACAATCAAATGAAGGTCCGAAGGACAACGGTTTTTCAGGGGGGAAAGGGACAAGCATCATGCAGACCATGGTGCACGTCAACGCACGGGCCTTTTACCAGTCAACAAATGCAGCCAAAGTCCAAGGAAATGAGAAGCAAGGAGGATGCGTTGAATGCATTGTTTAGTGGGTGGTACCGACTCCGGTCTTGCGCATTCGGATGTACGGGCAAAAACACCGAAAGAGAAAAAAAAAAGAGAATTGTACCAATAGAAAAAAAGGGCTGGGCAGTAATCTTCCTGAAACAAGGTTGTCAAGGAGGAGATGCATACTGGCAACAATGCCACATCGATACAAAAGGTCTCCGAGTTGCAGATTGCGGCGGGTATAGGGTGCATTTGGCAATCGATTATCTGCAAAGAGATGAAAATGGTTTATTCTTTTCAGAAGAAAAGAAGCTTTTTCTATCTGCATGGGAATTATTTTCTTGTCCTCTTGTTTGTTTTGAGTTTGCTTTTGTCTCATTTAATATGATGTCCGATAATACAGCCTTAACAAATCGTACAATTCTAAGTACTTCGAATAAATAAAAAAAAAAGGAAAAGAAAAAAATCAGGAATGCTGAAAGAACTGTCGACTGTAAAAATTTTATTGGTCAATCATCACGATTCAGGGCTCGGATTCATTGCCGAGCAATTGAAAGGGAGTCGCATACCATTTTGCAATGCAAACAGTGTTAGCGATGTAGACGATGGTTACTTAACAACGAGTCAAAAAACAAAAAGCACCCATTGTCTAGAGATGTTTCGGTAGAAACTAAGAGCTGCATACTTTCTCGATCAGAGGCAAACGTGGCCACACTCAAAATTAGGCTTTTTCCTCGGATATGAATGGTAGAATCCGTACACACTCCGAGCACATGAGATTGAGTGGTTGATTGAAGACAGAAAGTCTTTCTTGGAAAGGTTAGATCCTGATTTGTCGAAAATCACCATATGTCATTGATCAGACGATCGACGGTCTGGATTATTTGTGCGAGCTTACAAACGGAATAGAGTTCAAAATAGTATTAACTTTTGTTATCTACCAAACTTTTGGCTGTGCTTCATAGACTGTTACTATGGCAGGCGATTATTACAACGGATGACAAGAAGGTTGAAAAAAAGAAGAAAAGGAAAAAAAAAAAAGACGCTGAGTTTTTTGTTTGAGGTGGGCACGGTACCATCGTCTTCTATATCCGAAAATAGGGAATCAAGGTGTGAAAAAAACAAAAAAGCCATCCAAAAGTCTTTGCATAAACAAAAGGATTCTGTATCCAGGCAAACCATAATTTTAAGCAATGGTATGGCAACCCAAAGTTTGATGCTGTTTGTTATCTGTAAGATCAAATGGTACATTAAATAAATCATAGCATGTGCTCTCTCTTGTTTTTTGAGCCAGCGCGCAAAACCCCGATCCAACCCTTTTTTTTCCCTCTTTTTTTTTTTTTTTTTTCAGCTGCGCCCAAGACATTTTTTTTTATTTTATAACAGACGTTTCCTTTTTCTTCATAAAATTATCGCGCGGACCTTTTTTTTTTTCATCCTTTTCCACTGTACATAGACAACACTATCGATGGGCATTGTTCAATCTAAGAGAAAATTGAAAGAGAAGACGTTGGCATCATCAGGTGTTGATGACATACCACCGCATAGTCAACTACGCACGAGTCATTTATCTTATCATCGATCAAACAACAATAGTTCCAGTACTAATACACGTACTACAACAAGTACAGAAGAAGCTGTATTACCTCAACCAGTGCGTCCAGCACATGATTTTGCTGGTGTACAATCCAATAGTCATTTCTTACCAAAAGATTGGGAAGCACAAGATAGTTATTACACTGTAAGACGCAACGAAAGAAAAAGAAGAAGCATTTTTAGCTGAACGCCTTTTTAGCAACACTTTGCACTAAAACAGTTATTTGGCGAGTAAGTCAATCGTCTTGTCTGATCTTCATTCAAAAACTTATATCGCCTCATATTTTTTTTTTTTTTTGTACAGCATTGTCTTGCAGCCTGTTGTTGGTAAATTGACACCAGGCGCGTGTGTGGTCGATTTTGGATGTGGTACGGGTGCATGGATTTTGGTAAGACAAAAAAGAAATGTTCGTTTTGTAGCCTAACATCATCCCATATAGGATATGGCCACACAGTATCCTGAATGTCAATTTATTGGGATCGAAATCGCGGGAATGACGGAGGGTGCAGCTGACACGTTGCCATTGCCTAATGTGCGATTTGAAATGACGAATACACTGGAAGGCTTGCCATTGGCTGATGCGAGTGTCGATGTCGTTCACTTCCGCGCACTGTATCTTACATTTAAACAAGATGATTGGGCCGCTGCTCTACGTGAAGCCTACCGCATTCTAAAACCAGGAGGTGTTATTCAACTCATGGAATCTCATAATGTGGTAATGTTAAGAAATACTCATTTTCTATTATTTATTTCTCATGTTTTTACTTAGCCAAATGGAACGGTGTTGATTGAATCGTTCATTGAAACAGTGCGTAACATTCTCAGAACGGAGGACAAAGACTATGATGTGGCACCCAAATTATCCACGTTCCTTGTCAACGCTGGTTTTCAGGTGACACTTTCAAAAAAGAAAAAAATTCATTTTGGTAAGTTTTGGCGTATTATTTCTTTTGTTGAATTCCTCACCCTTATTATTTGTAGCTTCCGATGGTAAATTGGGTGAAGAGTTTACAGCTGTTACTTTAAGAGCATTCCAATCTTCTCAAACTTACTTAGCACCTCGAATGGGATTGGATGAGGATGACTACCGTCATCGGGTCGAAATGGTGTGTGCTCAATGTGTTCAACATGATGCACATTTGGCTTGGTATGCGTATGCCGCCAGGAAACCAGTCGGGTAAAGCCGTAGTTTTCCTTTTATGGCAACTCACATGTCCCACAAAAACCCCACAAACATATACATACCTGTCTATTTCTTCTATCTCTCTCGCTTTATCTTTCATTCCCCCTATACACAATAACCTTCCCTCTGGCTCGGCCGGTCCGATGTAAACACGCTTCTATTGTCTTTTCCTTCTTCTTTTTTTTTTTAATTTCATGAAACCAAATAGACCGCGGCATACAATAATATTTGTGATTTGAACAGCCAGCCACGTGTGGATGGTAATGACTAGAGTTTGCCGATCATGCGTTTTATAGGTGTTCTCCCTTTAAAAGGCAACCAGTTCTTGTCCCCTTTTTCTATCATAAAAACCCGTCATCTATACGCTTATCTCTCTCTTTCCTTCCTTTTTTTTTTCTTTAACCTTCCCTCTTTCTTGCTTTTCTCTTTTTCTTTTTCCCTTCGTTCTTCACTCATTTATACTCTTCAAATGACACTGTACGGAACAATCCCTAAAACCCATTATTTATCTAAAGCCGAACGTGATCTATTACAAGCAGATCGACCCGGTTATGGTTCACGGAGTATAACCGAAGCTGCGTTTAACATGGTCAATGCTACAGTAAAGTATTAGATCGAGATCTAAAGAATAAGTTGGTGTCTTATCTCGTCAGTTTAGGTTGGCGCAGGCATTATCGGTTTGCCATTTGCTATTGCCCACGCAGGCTTTATTGCAGGCATATTTTTATCCATGTTCGTAGCCACACAATCACAACTAGGTCTCTACCTACTGATCGTCGCTGGTCAACGCGTAGGCGTCTATAAATTTGCCCTGTTAATTGAATACGTAATGGGACGCTTTGGTTATCATCTCTTAAATTTTATCGTCTTCGTCCAAGCAGGCGGTGCTTGCGTCAGTTATTTTATACGTATGGATTTTCCACCACAGAAAAAAAAAAAAAAGAAAGAAAACTAATAGTTTCTTTTTTCTGCTTATTTAGTTCTGGGCGACAGCGTGCCTGTCTTGTGTGAGCGCTATCTTCCACAATTTCCTTTTCTTGCGAATCGAATATGTGTTGTTTTTTTGATTGGTACCGTTTGTGTAAGGCATCTCAAACTTTAAGACCACAAAACCCCAACCCACCAACGAATTCGTCATAGATCCTCCCACTGACGTTTCCAAGATCCATTGGTTCCTTGGCAAGATGGTCGATTGTATCCGTACTTTGTCTTCCCGTCATTCTCCTGACACTTATCATTCGTGCCCCAGCCTATACACCTGAATCTCCCATTCCGGTGACCTGGTTTGGACCTGATGTGTTTGGTGCGTTGAGTATCATGGCCTTCGCTTTTACTTGCTCTCACGTGGCATTTAACAACTATCTAACGCTCAATGATCAATCGACGCGTGCTTGGCGTACCACGACGGTCATGGCCACCTTTATCAGCTGGAAAGGATCCATGATTTTTGGCATCGTCGGCTACCTCTGTTTTGGGATGGACGTGAAATCCAATCTATTTCTGAACTTCGCTAACGATGACCCAGTGGTGAACATTGGTCGTCTGGCTCTCGCGTGCAGCATGATTCTCAGCATACCGTAAGAGTTTCCGATTGAAACGTTGCATCATTCATCTTTTTTTTTCTATGCAGCTCGGCATTTTTCCCTACACGTGAGGCCGTCCAGAAATCCTTGGGCTTTGAGAACGCCACAACACAACCGACAAAGACACAGCACTACATTGTCACCGTTATTCTATTCTACCTTGCCCTTGGACTCGGCGTTATCATCCGCGATCTTGGAAATGTTTATCGTATTGCAGGAAGCATTTCTGCTACCGCCCTGGCCTTCATTCTTCCCGGAATAGCTTATCTTGCCACAAGGTTCCGTCCCCGACCAGCAACGGCCGTATACCCCACGCTCACTGTCACCACCACGGTCGCACCCGATGAGTGGGACAAATCCCACATCGTCTCAGACGTAGCCTCCGTCGCCTCTTCCTCAAAACCCATCTTTGATGAAGAAGATCTATCAACGATCGATGGCGATGGCGAACTAGAACAGGTGTCACAGGATATTCCCCAGACATGCTGGTGGTACGATGCAGCTGCAGTTAGTCTCATCCTTTGGGGTTTTACCGTCATGGTCTTTTCCACATCAGGTGCACTTTCCTCCTCTTAAATGGTTCGTTTTTATTGGTATTTACTTCTCCCCTTCTTTCCCGTTTTGCCCTTTTTTATTTTTAATACTTTATACCCCTCCCTCCAATTTGCTTTTTTTTTCTTTGTTCTTCTTGGTTTTGGTGAGAGAGGAAATCAATGGTGACCGCGTGAAAAGGTACGCTGTACAAATGATCAGGAACCATAGACAAGAAACAAACAGCATGTGCCCAATAATAATAATAATTACCCTTCCCTTTCTCGGACCACCTTGCAATTGGCCCGAATTTCCGGATCCGCCATAAACCAAATTAAACTTGTCAATAAGATCATTCATCGTATTTACTCCTGTTGTGACGGTGGCGAGATATGCCATCAATAAGACATCAATGGATTCCTTTTTTAAGAATTAGCCTGTATATAGATAATAAAACGGGTTGTTACCATTGAGAATTGGTCATCAAAGACTTTGCTATCCATCACAGGTAGCCGTCGACATAAGCTGGATATTTGTCGAACAATATCATGATCCATCGGAACCGCACCATTCTTGGCATCCTCAAGGTACTGATGTAGGATTCGGATCTTACCATACAACATTGCAATAGCGTTACGCTGAGTAGTCAGATGGGATACCACTTGATAAGAGTCACCATCAGATCTGCGTGCTCTTCTTTCTGATGCAACTCACATGCACTACTTAGACTAGCTTCTGCGCCAGAAACACTTGGTTTCGCCACGTGGTCTACTGCTACTCTCTCGGCTTCGTTGGTTTCGACTTTGTATGGCACTTTGACAAACATCAACCTTGCGTCATGAATATCAATCATCGACTCATAGATGCTCACAGGGAATTCTTTCGCGCCACTTGCCAATGAAACCGGATTGAGCTGTAGAAAGAGAGACGATTCATTGACTTCCAGGAACTTTTTCCTCAAATAATAAAAATCAGTGATGTGTTCCGATAAAAAAATGCATTATATGCATATACCTGGTCATGAAGTTTCAAATCAGATTCAGTAGGTGCTGCGCCCACAGAATACCATCCCATAAAATCAAGTTGAGGAAATACTTGCTTCACTAATCTTTCTCCGTGAGGAAATCTAATCAACCACTCTCTTCGTTACATTGTTCTTGCTTTGTTGCGAGATACTCGCGGTCAATCATATCCGGATGAGGTGGTAATTCAAACGAGTTGATGATATCAATTTCACGGCCAGACTGCTTGGCCAACAACGCACCACGCAGAAGTCCTATCGACATATTGATATTTACACGAAACAGTGCTAATCCTAACCTTTCTCGACAAGTGAAGGATCTTGAAGTTTGATGCGAGTGTAGTGGTCCGACACATTCAATAGCACGAGCGGGTGACTAGAATCGTCCTCAGTCGCTTGCTACACACATACTATGGTACAGCATGCTTACACAGAAATGGAAAGACCGGAATTACTTTCAATATCGGATACAATGACAGATTTTTGTCCCTCATCGCTAATGTCCATGGCGCTCATGCTAGCATATAACGTGTTTTGCGGGTCAATATGCGCAGAAAAGATATTTTGGACTGACGAATACGGCAACTGGGAATGAATTGTGCGCGTCACTACAATCTCCGATGTACAGCAGGACATGGTGGTCATGATCCAACCTCAGCGATTTGCATGGAAAATGGATACTTTTTGGTGGATATTCATTAGCAATTCACCACAGTCCGATACTGAGGATGACTAATGATAAGTAGAGAATTCTCCTTATGTTCTGTACATATGTGTACGCCAATGGATTTCGGTGTTGCTGAGGAAGCTGGTGGAGCTCTTCATAGCACTGAGATTTTAGGTCTTCGGATAAGCTATGGAGAAATAGCAGAATGAAACAATGTCAAGGATTTCCAGCTCATTGAATGACGAAGGGACTTCCTTTGTCGAATGCGAACTGCGAGAGAAGCTCTGGTTTTCTTTACAAAGTATCAAAGTTCTGGATCTAAAGAATTGAGCAATACATTTATCTGCTTCTGTTGAGAATCTGGTACAGTTGCCTCCTATGTCTGCATCAAAAGACTTGATGGCCCGGCAGAAATCCATTCAACTGACCTTTTTTCCTATTAGGAGTTTGGCTCCAGACCAAGCGTTTGGAGGGTAGTAACAATCTCTTATTTCACAGTTGTGAATAGTTATCTACAGCGGTCCCCGTTTATCTTTTATTGAGCTTCAGCTGGCCTTCGATGGTTGAAACTACAGTTCTGGAGGGACATTGCATTTTGTATGGATTGTCACGGGTGCCTCATTCAATGAGGCAGAAGAATGGTGCCGCAAAATTTGGGTTGCAGCTATTGCCTTTTCGAGGAAGATATGCTATGGGAAGAAGTCTCGCATGACAGATTTTTGCTAATTACTCTTCTTTCTCTCAAGAATACCGTTCATCTCGGTAACATCTCCTAGATCCGCCATGATAATGATATCTATCATAACTTTTTCGCTATATGCGGAGATCATGCCGCTTCAAAATTAATATGCGCTTCAATGCATGCCATGTCTTGAAGTGCCTGGATCCTCAGACGCGACCATAACGTTTTCCAATACTTCATATGCTCTTCAGCAACCTAAATTATACAGAGCCTCAGAATGACTGGTTTGCCACCGTCTAATATCAATGACGTGAGGAGAACCTGGAATAAAGTCGATTCAATTTCATCCGGTTCTGTATTAACAAGATAAAATCGGAAAAAGAGAATGCTGGTGGTAGCTGAGCACGCCTTTGGTGAAAACGAAGCGTTACAGCGAAGATTTGTAACAGGCAGAAACGATCCCTCTTATATATATACTCTTACATACTTCTGAAAACCTTCAGATATCAAGAACGTGATACATCACACCCTTTGAATCTTGTCATAATCAAGGGCGTAGCAATTTTCGCACCCCATGTGGTCATCCCTTCGTTTCCGAAATCAGGCTATAATCAGCATTTGATCTGTTATTCCTTAACCAGAAAAGCTGGACTTGTCATAATAACATCCATATGTTCTGCAAGGTTAATGATGCTGTGACACGCTAACCGAATGATATTGTGTCCATCAAACCCCTTAATAACACACGAATGTAACATTAACGGAAATAAAATGTTGTTGGACAGAAGACAATCGGCCATTGTCGGAATAAGGTGGATTTTCAACAGCTTCGTCGAAGACAAAGACTGACAATGCTTATTAATTCATACATACATTAAGAGAGCGGATCATAAATTCATTTGGGCAGAGCAGAACCACTTAATGCTTTACATTTTCTCACGGAGCACATGTAAAGAGGCTGATGTGGCCATATCCTCCAGGCGGAGTGTCTTGCAATCAACAAAGGGCAGATTGCTTGCATGGAAGGAAGTGGAAAGCGTTCGATATTGGGGAGAAAACACAAAGGATGACAAATACACGCTTGTAATTAGTAGAGACGCTATTCTATTCGCCAACGCGAAGTGCATTTTAAGCGGCGCAAATCATTGGAAGAGAGGGCTGAAACTTCATGTGTCGTAACAAACCGCATTGTTTTAATTTGAACTTTTCATTTAGCCCTTTATCATTTTGTAGATCTCTTTTAGAACTCTATCGCAACACTTCCTTGCTCATATATGTGGCACTTCTCGCAGCAAAAGAGGCACATGGCGGAGTTTATGGAAAATCATGCTGTTTTGGTAGATGACAAACGATGAATCAGCGACTCGGTTTCATGCACCCGATGCAGCGCGCCTGTGACTGGTCGGATAGACAGAATATATATACGGTTGCGAAAAAAAGAATATGCCGCTCCTCCCAACTTTTTTCACACACCCATGCCTCTTGGAGTAAGTGAAGAGAAAAAGAGACAAGACTTGAAACTAAACAATATACTAGACAATCAAATCTTATCCCAACAACCCCCGCGTCGCGAAGGCTCATATTGCTGTAAGAAAAAGAATGGTTTCCACTTGATTGTCTAACATATCTTATAGGCCGCGTACAACGGCTTGAAGTTCGACGAACAGACCATCGATTTGGCAAAGGATCGAACACCTGAATACTACGCCAAGTTTCCTTTGGGAAAAGTCCCAGTGTTCGAGAGCAAGGAGGTGAATCTGTTTGAATCGTCTGCCATCGGCTACTATGGTAAGTCAAACGTTACTTTTTTTCCCTGCCTTACAAAAGGATTATAGCTGCTGCGCAAAAGGAAGACAGCCCTCTCTTGGGCAAGACGCCAGCCGAAAAGGCATTGATTTTCCAGTATACTCTGTTCGCTGAAAACGAACTACATAGCCATGGGTCCCAGTGGATTTTACCACTCATTGGTATCTGGCCTTATGTTAAACCTAGCGTGGAAGCTGGTGAGAAGAATTTGAGACGAGCACTGGCCGCTTTGGACAAAATATTATTGGATAAAACATACCTTGTTGGTGAACAAGTGACATTTGCCGATATCTCGGTGGTTTGCAGTCTTGTGACGCCATTCCGCACAGTGATCGACAAGGCTTCACGCGACGAGTACAAGAACGTGACCCGCTATTTCACTACGCTGGTCGGAAAGGAACACTTTAAGGCTGCTCTCGGCGAAATTCAATTGTGTGAAACACCACTGAAATACACACCACCAAAGAAGGAGAAGAAGGAGGCAGCAGCTCCAGCCAAGAAAGAAGAGAAGACGAAGAAGGAAGCAGCTGCAGAGGAGCCTGCCAAACCTGCTCCCAAACCCAAGTCGAAACTAGACCTCTTACCTCCCTCGCCATTTATCATGGATGAATGGAAACGCATGTACTCCAACAACGACACAGATGTGGCCATGAAGTGGTTCTGGGAGCACCACGATCCAGAAGGATACTCTTTGTGGCGTGTCGACTACAAGTACAATGATGAACTGACACTGATCTTCATGTCGAGCAATTTGATTGGTGGTTTCTTTGCTCGTCTCGAAATGGCCCGCAAATACGCTTTTGGCTCTATGGTCGTTTGTGGCGAAAACAACAACAATACCATCTCGGGTTACTTTTTGATTCGTGGCCAGGAAGTTCCATTTGAGGTGTATGATGCTGCTGACTACGATTCGTACACTTTCAAGAAGATCGAGCCCTCTGAGTATGAGGAAAAGAAGGATGAGATCTACAAATATATGGCCTGGGAGGTTGAAGGATTCCAGGATGGTAAGATTTTCAAGTAAAAAGAAAAAGGAAACTTCTGGAATACTGGGAATTAGTATCCAAACTTTGTATAAAAACTATTCAATAAAGCGATGCACTTGCGGTTACGCTTAAACGCATATAGCGAACGGTTGATCTTTGCAGAAGTGGCAAACAATCCAGTTATGACACACGGAGAAAGAGGAGAGAGCCAGAAGCATAAAATAGAAGACCGACGTATTTACGCAACCAACATATCGCGGTACCCTACGCCATATGACGCACGTTCAGATGCACACTGAGTATGTTACTAGAACGAATTCTGTCGTCAACATGTACATCAAATGTGACAATTTTATTCCATTTGTGCGGCTATTTTACAAAAAGCTAAGAAGGCGATGATGGACTATGGAGACCTTTTAAGATTGAGTAGCGTTGAAATGGGCAAGCGTTGCTTCACTTTGACGTCTAAACCATTCCTTAACGCCAGCCAAGGATATATCCAGGTTAGTACCGTTTACCGCGGCTTCAAATTCGATATGGCCACGAGTAGCCATGTGTATAATTGTGTTTGGGTCCAACGGAGGAGGGATAGTTGAGGGATCAATCTTCTGCGATCCATCGTCCTCGCCGGTCTGGGTCGGGTGAGGATTTGCTTGAGGGACGGTCTTGTCCCATGCAACATCTTCTCTGATCATGTTGGACAGGTCATCGATGCGCTGATCTAGAACCTTTGGATTGACGAGCTCCTTAGTAAGTTTGACTAGCAACTGTTCAAATCGTGTCTTGAGCTCTGGGACACCGGTGAAGTTTAGCAATGGGCGATCCATAGAGAAACCAGGGAATTGTCTGTAATCGCCGGTCCACATATCATTGATCTTAACCGTGGTCGATCCAAGGCTAAGATCCACGTCGGAAGGCAAGTATACTATTTTATTGGATTTGGTATCGTAGTACATGTAGTAGTTATCTACGATAGCGACATAGCCGTCTGAAAATCCGAGCAAGATCTCAAGGGCCATACTGTTAAAAGAGATTTAGTAGCTTGCTACAACCAGTAAAACATAATACATACTTGCGAATGACACTTTCGACATCGACATGCTCTTCCCAAGCCTTGACATCCGCAGGTCCTTGTGTCAAGAATCGAGTAAGTTCCATTAGTTTTGTGTAGTCCGCTGGGCCATCTTTTGGCGGCTCCTTTATTCTATAAGCTCCATCGGCGTAGGCTGTCTCATTATCACCACGATAGGCAAGGTCAGAGAAGGATTCAGTTTCGGGAGACATAGACATGCCCTGGTATAGAACACCTTGGTCGAATTTTTCACCTCCAGCAAATTCATTCCTCAGCCAAGGGTTTTTGTAGTTTTCGATAAAACCATAGAGCCCCATTGGTTGGTCGTTAAAGAACACTCTACAAACGGTGATCAGGCACAGTGCTTCAAAAAGTCCGCTGTTTACGTTACCTGGCATAAGAGAAACCGGTGGTGGCGACACCAGAAGATTGAAGAATGTCATAGACAATTTGCTCTCGTAGGTAGGATGGATCAGAAACCATAGAGCGCAACTTGAGTCTACGGTAACCGCGGAACTTCCGTTTGTCTCCGATTTTCAGATTGTAGGCGAATTTTGGTGCCCAGCGAGAACCACGGCCTCCGAGGTGAATCTTCACATTATTTATTTGTTCGATCTTGTTTTGGCTGCAAGACGTGTAAATAAGCAGATAAGCCGAATTCCCACTTGCCTTACCTAATGTATGTCATATTAGTGAGAATCTTGTTATCGCCAGTTGAGTTTTTGTGCATCAGATCGATCTCGGCTTGACTACCGGAAAAGTGCAATGTGGGGATCTGACCATCAATATGGAGATCTGTTTTGATGCGATTGATTATTGGTAACGGAGGAAGGACATTTGGTAATTTCGCGATATTCATGGTATTCCAGGTACGGTTGTAAAACTCATAAGGTGTGTCATCCTTCGCGACGGAACGTGTAAATGGCTCTTTCTCGACAATCTGGTTGCCTTTCAACTTGACATAGGTATATCCTTTGGTAGCTTCCGGAGCTTCACCGGTAAAGACAATCGGGCATTCCGATGATAGACTCAAGGGGAAGGTGGTATCGTCAACGGTGACACCCAAAGTCTGTTGGTCACCTGCTGGAGAAATGACATGATAGGTGACATTTCGGCCGTAAGCTACTGAAGAAAGTAGGCACGCCGCAACTAAGAAGTGATCTTGTCAGAAACCCATTGTAAGAGACCATTAGCTTACTTAAACCCTTTTTCACTAGCATTGATGTGATTAATATACCTGTCAACGGAAAGTGATGATCGTTTAAATACTTTGAGTGCTTTCCTTTTTAGGATGGAATAGACCGCGCTGTGCCTTAGCATGATTTCTGACTTCATCAAAGATTAAAAGATCCCGAACCAATAGCCAATCGATACTACTCCTTTCGTTTTTAGCGTGCTCTGTTTAGCACCAGTTTAAGGAAAGCTTTGCGTTGCTTCAAAAGATGACAAATACTTGACACTAGAGAAGAGCAGCAACGAACAGGTCTGATCTCACGGAAACTCAAAGCTAAATGCCCAAAAATGGAAAGGTGTCTCCCATATGATGCCGACTACGCGCAAACATCGATAGTTGGAACGCTAGCATAGCATACAAAGCTTCTTTGTTTTTCCTAATACATGCTGGCTGAACAATTATGATCAGCACAACTAGATCAGGGAGAAAGTAAACGCAAATAAATATCAAACGTAGGTCGCCTTACATCTCTTGTACAGCCACATTCAACGTAGTACCCGAATTTCGGTATTTTTGGTTTCCGTCAGGTAAAGAATTGCCACAAATAGAGAACCCTTTCCAAGTACTACTTCATGCGCAAAGCTAGTGGAAGCGGCGCTTGTTTACCCGGGATGTCGTTTTGTTGTTATCCTCTAGGGATTCGTAAGAGCACTAGCATTTCCCTCAATCGATTGCTGCAAGGTCTATTCCTCACGGAAGAGGTACATTTACAAGTACCGTGCCACGCCAATATCAGCTAGCCGCAGATGCCATGATCCTCTGCACTTACTTTGAAACGTCTGTATTATCTGGGTATATTTGACTAAGCTTGTAGTTCTCCATATCCATATACGACTACGTGGTGCGAAATACAGATATCATCCCTTTATGGAACACGGGCTACGTTCGTAAGTCGTCATTGACTACTAAACGAGATCCGAAATACACAAGACAGCTTTCGGTTTAAACTGAAAGACAGCCCTAGTGTTGGCTGTCCACTTGCAGTTTAGAGTCAAAGTGTAAGCAGCCGCCAAGGGTTCTTTTATTTAACGTAATACTACCTTGAGAGCCATGAAGATCTATTAATGTAAAATACCTTGGGAGTACGATGTGTTTCGAAAAAGATCGATATTTCACCTCCAAAGATTGAACCACTTCTCAAAGCTGCGTTGTGCAATCCTAATACGCCCGTCGCCATTTCGAAAGAGGAACATGAAAGAAAGTGGAAGTGGGGAAAAGCCGATTAGCTATTGTACGGTATCACTGTTTCTCTGATACCATCCATCTGCAAATCCAGGAGAACAGGTAGCTCTTCTGTCTTATCCTATGATCAACCCAAGTACTTCCGATTCATCGAGGTCATTGCAAAGGTAGCATAAAGACAGGTATGTAAGTTCATTACAATATATCAATGTAGCATGCTAACGCAACGGATTCATTTATGCTATTCGCCACTTTACAAAATCAGAGCAAGGAAAAGAGGAGAGATAAGGGAATAACAGTTTAAGATCGAGCAGCGTCATTGAAATGAGCAAGCGTTGCTCCGTTTTGACGTTGAAACCATTCCTGAACGCCAGCCAAGGAGATACCGAAGACGGTGCCATTCACTGCCTCTTCAAAGGTAACGTTGGCTCGAATCCCCATGTTTATGATTGTAGGCGCATCCAACGGAGGAGAAATCGAGGAAGGATCGACCTTTGGCGGGCCACCGGGCTCGCCATTCTTTGGTGGGTTGGGATTCGCCTTAGACGACACTTTATCCCATGCGACATCTTCTCTGACCATGTTGGCCAAATCATCGATGCGCTGATTTAACATATTGGGATTGATAATCTCTTTGGTAAGTCTGACTAACAACTGTTCAAAGCGCCTTTTGAACTCTGGGACGCTTGTGAAGCTTAATAATGGGCGTGTCACGGAGAACCCAGGAAATTGTGTGTAATTGCCGGTCCACATGTCGTTGAGCTTGACCATGGTTGCTTCAAAACTAAGGTTTACATCAGATGGCAAGTAACCCGTCTTCTTGGACTTCGTACTGTAGTATACATAGTAATTACCCAAATTATCAATATAACTACCGAACATCCGAGCATGACTTCAGGTGCCATACTATTCCCGATTGTTAGTAGCCTGATACAATTAGCAAAGTGCTAGTTCATACTTGCGAATGACACGTTCAATGTCCACATGCTCTTCCGAGGCTTTGACAGTGGCGGGTCTCTCTGTCAGGAATCGAGAAATTTTCATCAACTTGGTATAATCAGGTTGTCCTTCCTTTGGTGTCTCTTTAATTCTGTAGGCACCATCAGCATAGGCTTCTCATTAGCACCACGATAGACAAGGCCAGGATGGGAACCAGTTGTGAAAGAGTCACACACCCCTTGATACAAAATACACTGATCGAACTTTGTATCTCCAACGAACTTATTCTGTAGCCAAAGATTCTTGTAGTTTTCGAGTTCCAAAAACCGGTTGTTGACGAACACTATAGGGGGAGATCAGCAACAATTCTTCAAAGAGACCACTTTTTCTGTTACCTAACGTAAGGGATGTCGGTAGTGGCAATACCAGAAGCTTGCAGATTATCATAGATAAGTTTTTCTCGTAGGTATGATAAATCAGAAATCAAAGAGCGTTGTAGACGCTGTTGTTTTTCGAAAGAAGTTCTTATATAACTTTCAGCGTATTGATAGAACCTGACGAATGAGAGAGGAAACAAAGAGTTTTAACAATTATTCAATCTGCTGTTGTTCAAAGACATTACTTCACTCATCTCCTGTTTTTCTGCGACTCTATTGATTTTCGGCAGTGATAACTATAAAAGACAAAAATATGACCAAACTATTGAAATATAAAAAGATCATGGAGATTACAATGTAACTTGAGTGTACGGTATCCACAGAATCCTTGCTTATCTGCAATTTACCATTGCCAGAGGACAGGAATGTAAACTTATTTAATGAGAAGTGAGCGATTCTCTGTACAGTTTTATGATGAATATGGAAATTATATGGTAACATGTAAAATAACGGTATAGGAGTAATGGAGAGAAGATGAAGCTAATATGATCACTGTCTGGTATGAATTCTTTTTGTGCTTCTTTCTTCAATGGTACTTCTCGCTTAAGTCATCACCAAGCAGTTGTACCCAGTTGTTCTTTGTAAGCACATCTTCCGGATGGTTGACCTCCTGGCACAGGCGTACTAATCTGGTAATTTCGATGTTGGATAGTTGGTCTGTCTCGTGTATATTGTGTTTGTTGTCAATTTTGTCAAGATCCTGCATTATACCTTTCCCGCGGCTATCATTTCTCAGCAACGGATCATTTTGACTGTATATATTACGTCTTTCTTGCAAGAAGCTCGTTGATACCCTCTGCTGGAGGGCCTGAAGTTGGGCTGAGAAAGCCCGATTTCCGGCCCCGTAAGCCTGGGCCCAAACAGAGTGGCCCAGTGCAACAAGTCCGAACCCAGTTAAGACCCGCCCATTACAAGCCCTATCTGGAGTAGATCCGCTGATTAATTCTGGACGCGTTAGATATCTATTTATTATGTAATTCGTACAGAAGCTGTATAATCCTTGTTGCTATATGAAGTATAAGCTGTCTATCTACGATCTATGAAATTTTCCAGGTATATTGTCTCCTGATTGCAATGTTGCATCTATGAAGAGGCCACATTTATGCTAAGAAAGGTTTATATGTATATATATGCTATTAATGTACTAGCTATGAGAAAGTACACTTCTACTTGTGTAAAACTTGGTGCGCAGTTAGGCGCATGACTTATTCAAGGAACGTCAAGGTGCGCTTGTAGTAAGTAAGCTGATTGCGAATGTAGTATATGTAGACCGTCGTAGAATTTATCCTATCGAAATGTATTCCATCATAGGGAGATTGAGATTAACGTACCTCTATTTACAGTGATCTTCTCCATATTGGACCACAGACTATGCTCAATCTCTAATCCATAGAGACATCACCGAGAACATTAACAAGGCGGCACTGATACAGTAGTAATTGCTATCATAGACGCCCACCAACGAGAAAAACTTTTGCTAAAATCTGGATACCGAATAGACCGAATAAATGTAAATAGGCAGACAAATGGAATGAAGTAAAGATATCCAACAGTCTCAAAGACTTTTATTCGTTTATTTTTTGTTAAACTCATTCAAGTACCTCAGAGAAAAGTATCAAAGCTATCCTGGCTGATGTCGAAAAGGGGGTTTCGGGACGTTTTTAATGACTTAAAACATATCAGTTTCAGAGTTACATATGAACTTTTCTTGCTGAGCCCGTTCTACTCAGCTCCCACGATGTACTTTCCTCCACTACTGCCAATAGGAGCAGTATGTTCTGGCCCTCTAATTAAACTGCACAAAAGCGCGCCTTTACGGGTTTCCACTATGGCATTAACACATCCTTAGATAGACGTCATGGCCTTAATTTATTAAATAGAAATGGTGCCGTGCTTATGTGTGTAGTGATCCGAAAGAAGGCTTGTTTTCTTTCTTATCCATCGTGCGCCGATTGTAAATCAACACATATGAAATGCAGAAGGTTTTGAGCTTCTAGTCTCGAACCCGAGTTTCAGTCGGTACGCGTGCGTCTGTTTCTCATTAATAACAGTTCCTAACCAACTCCATGAGTGCTCTTTGTTCTTATCCAATATGATTTGTAAGAAGGATATTTGACTCGTATAGTCTTGCTATAATACATCACATAACATCAACTTGCGAGTGATAACGTATTATCAAATGCTGACATTATACTCGAGTAGCCCAGTTACGGGTAAGCGCGTCCCTTGAATTTTAATGCCTTCCGCTAGTACTCCGCACCGATATCTTCCCAGTATATGTCCCTCCGACATCCATATGAAGAAACTGGCTTGCTACACCTGACCATGCGCCACCTCCAGGTACTTGATCTGAGTATTAAACTCAGCGCTGGTCTTTTGTCATTGGTGCTTGAGATTGCAGAAATCAAAAGTTTCTTTTTGATCTCTGAGTGTCATGTAATGAGCTGCATCTATTCTCCGCTGGTGTCTTCTTACTTTTCTTTACCGCTTTGACATTAGATCTGTATCAATATAAAAGAAGAGGATGTCCGAGGCTCTTTTTCATTATCTACTTCGCCTATGAAGATACTATCCGTACTTTCGCTCACTGCCGTAGCTAGCATGGCCATTGCTGCGCCAGCCTCCGATTGTCAGCAAACCCACATTGTCAAATCTGGAGATAACGTAAGACCAATACTATTGTATTATGTCCTGATTTAGTAACAACAATTTCTGCATACAGTGCTACAACTTGGCGACACAGTATGGTATCACGACGGGTCAACTGAAAGAGTGGAATCCTTCCGGTATGCTAATAACCGCCAAAGGTTTATATGGCTAATTGTAACTATTAGTTAAAGGCAGTTGCGCCAGCTTGCAAGTAGACCAGACTCTATGTGTTAGGTAAGCATTTTCTCGACAAGTTATCACGCAAGATCTAACCACATCATGATTTCAGTGGTACTGGAAAGAAATCCACGCAAAAGAGACAAGCCCCCGGTGATGTGACCAAAAAGAAGCCTGAAGGAACTGCAAAGTCCAAGTGCACTACCAAGGAGGAGTTTGAGGATTATCTCAACTCGCCCTTCTGGCATGAATTTCCTCCGCAGGAGGAACCTTGCGACCCAAATTTGTGCTTTGAGAACAAACTGAAGGTTGAAGAGCTCCAAAGCGAACCCTTGTTGCAGGGACTCCCTTGGGTAGATAATCTCAAAGTGTGTGACAAGAAGACCGAGTGTGCTACCAAGGAGCAGTTTATGGATTATGTCAAGCCGCCCATACTGAGACCTTATCCTCCTGCGCTATTGCCTTGCGACCCGAATGTGTGCTTTGACAATGAAGAACAAGTGAAAGCCCTCCAAGGAGACCGCAGCTTACAGGGAGCTTCTTGGGTAAAAAATCTCAAAGTATGTGACAAGGAAACTGCGGAGTCCAAGTGTTTTACCAAGGAGGAACTTTTTAACTTCATCAATGGGAAAGGATGGATACCTTTCACTGAGCTCGAGAATGCTTGCGACCCGAACATGTGCTTTGACGATGAAGCGCTAGTGAAAGCCCACAAAAACGATCCCAACCTAAAGAACTTCACTTGGGTAAAGAATCTCAAGGTGTGTGGCGAAACCGATTAAACATTTTTACGGTGCAAGCACGTTTGAATAGTGAATCTTCCATTTTATAACTGTTAAAAATTTGGATTACCGGTTATATATATATATGGAAATAAAATCACACATTTCTTCCGACTCTCCTATGAAATCTATACATCTTTGAGCCCTTTAGCGTCACCTTAGCATCCTGTTCAGCGAAGTCATCTGCATGTAATGCGATATACATCCACGCCTTTCTGAAATTCCTCTATTTGTAGCCAGCGTGATGTTATCTAGTATCTGGGGCAGGTACCCCTCCAGTGACTCAAAGCAGCAGTCGAATTGGCTGCAAGCTTCCATTTTCGCCTTCCATGAATATCTTTTGATTTAACTTATGCTCTCAGCGGTATTTGGGCCAGAGCTCAAATATATGATTGCTCCTTGCTATAACTTCATGAATGGTTGACTTCTGCTGAATGAACTCTGGTTTCATAGCTATAATGTTCCCGGCGCAGCATATGTCTTCCGCTTCCGTTGCTCCGCGTGCGAGGTTGATTTTGCACTCTGGCTATCTTCCTCGCTCTTGTAGAACCTAATGGAACAATCTGATACTGAGGCCACTATACGTAAATCAATTCTCAGATTACCTTCTCAACTCCTTTAAGGTACCGTTGAAAAATCAAAGAAGACTTTTAAGAAAAGAATATGAGACGGGAGAAGTCAGCGAGACTGAGATGAAGATTTTTATTATTCAAAGAGTCTTCTTTTATATGTTTCTAAAATA